>JALLBA010001398.1:0-10029 GCA_036939675.1 Cyclostephanos invisitatus
TCGTGTGCGTGACTGCCCTTCGTTGTCTACGCATACATACGGCTGGGTACTGCAACGTCGTCGAGTCGAGAGGTACGATGACCGCCGCGTCGACCGCGGCCATCGTCGAGAATGACGTCGGCGCGATGCATGACGGCGAGGGGGGAATCGCCGTCGTCGTCGCCGTCGCCGTCGACCCAACCCCGACCCGCGACCCTACCGACGCGGCAGTGGTCGACGACGAATCGACGGCGATATTCGACGAAAGGCGCGCGAATAGGACCTCGAGACTTAGGCGTTTCATCGCAACCGCCGGCATCGGACGGCGGGACGAAGAAACGAACGAGGGGGAGGGGTAGGAATTCGAACGATCGGTCGTCGTTGTCGACAACGTCATCGTTGGGCGTGACTGGTGGGATGGAATTGTGGATCGACGGGGAGTGGATCGTCGTTAATAGCGAGGGGGAGGACGATGTTATTCGCGGGGAAGGGGATGAGATCGACGTCGTCGACGACATTAATGACGACGATGTCGAACGAGCGAGGACATCGTGGATCGTGAAACTAGCTCGAAAGGTCGCCTCGCGGGTCTGCTGTTCCAAGCAACTTCGTTGAATCGAATTCGTGCTTGCGTGAATCACGCGGGCGGGACCTGGATTATTTTGCAACGTGGTTTTTCCTTCGTCGCTCGCTGTCTCAACGTTTCGAATCCGCGGGAGTTGCAATCATCTCTCTAGAGCGAGATACCTAGATGGGGAGTGAGAAGTATGATAGGAGAGCGAACACCGAATAATAATGTCGAACGCATTTTAGAAAAAGACGAACCCCCCCCCCCCTTCCACTACCCACACACTGATTCGCGGATAACAATCCTTTCATAGTACGAATTATCACGTACGCGGTTATGATCCGGCCGCATGCGGATACCATCCCATTAACAACGTTCATCGAATAGAGACAGTCCAACCTTTCTCCGCCATCTACGCGCTACCGCCATGTACAGCGAACCGGCGCCTCAACACATTGTGAACGAGGAGACCCGAATTTTCCTCTCGAAGAAGAAATTCCCATTGGACGGACACGTCGGTGCGATCTCAAACCTTCCAATACAAATTATGATAATTGATATTTGGCAAACCGTCGATACAAGCCAATTCAGTTCATCTTCTGCCACCTGTTCGCTCTTTTTTCTCGGCATTACATGATGATTAGTCTGCACATTACAAACAACAGCGGACGCCCGTGGTTCCCCACCATCGCCTTTGTGGAACTATTACCTACCCCCGCGTTGCCTCCTCCACCGCCCGTCGATAGGCGCGCCATCCACCGTACGCCGTGATCTCCCGTTGACCGCCGCACAACGCGGGCTCGGCGAGCACCCCCAATACGACGTCCCCATTCGCGAGCGTGACCTTGCCAATGCATAGTCCCGGGGGCTCGTTACTAAGAACTCTCGCGATGCCCGCGGCCGGGACCGACCAAACCTCCAGCGCTATCGACGCCCCGCCGCCGCCGCCGCCGTCGTCGGCGTCGTCGTCGTCCACCCTCACCATGCCGGGATGGACGTCGCCTATGGACCACAAGCGATATTTCGGGGCGGTACGCGATTCGTATAGAAAGGTGGCACCCACCTCGAGTAGATTCGGATTCAGTTCGAGACCGCGCATCAGGGTGCCGTTGACGGCAAGCGGGATGGCGTCGTCGTTGTTCATCGTCTACCAACTTTATTTTACGGTGTGTTGAAAAAAGAGGCATGGGGCGAGGCGGGCGGCGGCAGTGGCGTCGAATCCTGAAATTTGGCGGGAAACGCACCAGTAGGTCGAACATGATGTCGTGAGACATCCCTCGCCGCATTCGTAATGACATCCTCGTCCTCCCTCCGCTCGAATCACCCCGCTCGGGGGGGCAACACGACCCGTCGAGTCCCCGCCGTCGCCGGCATTCAGCTCCTCCTCTTCCTCCTCCTCGTGGCATTGTTATATTGCGCGATCTACATGATGCACATGCACGACATGGTGAATAGATCGATGATTAATTGCGGTTCATCGATCGACGAAGCCGGTCGTCTCGTCCTTGCGGATCCAATGGTCCGTCGTCGTCGCATCGATGCGGTCGAATCGAGGGAACAAACGCCGAGCGGCGTCGGCACGACCGATGATGTCACGTGTCGGGAGGAATATGACCGCATCACCTACGGTCGAACGCCGGGCATAACGAGCATTGACCTACGTCGATCGGAGGCGTGGATTGGGAATCAACATCGCGTCGTGAACATGATGAGAACTTTGTCATCGCGACGCAGACCCGTCATCGCGGTCGTGGCGGGCGGGAGCATCTCCCTCGGACACGGAGTTGCTCCCGAGAGCGCACGGTACGCCGATCGGCTCGAAGATTGGATGAACGACATGTACCCACTCCGGAGGCGGAAAGACGACGATGGTCGCGGACATGGCGTGATCAACGTCGCCGCCCACGGAGCGGACATGTGCGCGATGGCCAAGCGACTGAACGTGCTCTATTCGGACCTATCGTCGAAATTGCCCCCCACGTCGAACGGTTCGCCGGACCTCATCGTGCTCGAGTTCGCAGTTAACGATTATCAGGGACAGGACCACCTGATAACGGTGGATTCCAAGAAGTCGATCTTCTTCGATGGTTTTCGCGAACTCGTATTATGCGCGGAGGTCGTCGTACACGCGTTGCTCATTCGTTACCCCAACGCCGGGATAGTGTTCCTGGAAATGCAAACCGCCATCGCGACTAGGAAGACCGGCGCGCTGTTGCACATGGGAGTGGGTGAGTGTTTTTTCTCGAAAGCGGAAACGCGCAATTTGCCATATCATATCGTCGCCCCTCTCGAGGAGGAGGATCTTGTCGCTCAATTTATTCGCTCCGCTCACTAATTCCTCACAGCGCAGCATTATCAAATCCCGGTGATTTCGTACGCCGAGGCGCTCTTTCCCGATTTTTGGCGACTAGTACAGACCCTGCAGGAGATGGATCAGACGTCGTACACCTTCCCAGATGATCAATCGCTCATGCCTGCTAGCGGCCATGGTTATGATGCGAACGCCAACATTTCGTCTGCGGTCCTGCCCTACCCCCACGGATGCGCTTCGTGCCGATTGGACAGTATCACGCCGCAATTCAGATCGGGTGGATGTAAATCCGTTTGCACGTTCATGGAACGGAGCAACATCATAAACGATCGGAAACTCAAGTGCGATGCCAGGAAGGGTCATATACCACATGGACGATTCGAATGCTTCGTTCCATTCCTTGCGCCAGATGCCATTCATCCATCGGCGGTGGGGCATGCGATTGCCTCGGATCTGCTCGTCCACGCGTTGGCTTCGACGCAGCAAAATGCTTGTCGGGGAATGATGACGAACAAGGACCTTCTTCCCCTGACAACATTCGTGGCCGACGACTTCGATCAGCTGCATGTTCGCGGCGATTATTTAATCGTTAACGATGTGGCCAGAATCTTCTCGCGATGGGATAGACTGATACCGATACCGGGATCCGAAGAAGGGTTCACGCGCTATGCGGATGACAAGCTCAAACAACGCCCTGGTTGGATTGCCACTGATCCATTAGGGAATAGCAAAATATCCTTTTCGGTGAAGTTGCCTCCGGATACATGCTACGTCATCTATGTTGCCATTCTACGATCGTACAAGGGGATGGGCACATTTAGGGTTGAGGTGCGAGACTTTGGAGACGATGCGAAGAAAACAAAGCCGCCGAAAAAAATCACAATAAAAGACGTGGACGGATTGTGGGATTCTCCTATATCAGTTTGGAGCGACGAAAGAATAACAGAGGATAATGATCCAGGCTGCACTGGATACTGTGAGATATCAATAGCAACAAATCCAACAGCGGCGGGAAGGACTGGCAACAAGGTCAAGATTTTGACAGTATCAGCACGCCGGTGCACTAATCCGACTAAATACCCTTAATTATGTTGATTATCTACTTATTTCCCATTTTTTCCTTGAATCGCGCAAGCTTTTCTTCTCTCTCCTTGGCAGCGGCTTCCAGTCTTTGACTGCGCATTTGTTCCTCCTTCGCAGCTTGGTCTTCTAACTTGGTCAAAATCCTATCCTTGTATCCATCAAATCCATCCGGCCACTTCTTCGCATTTTCTTCTTCAACGACCCTAGTTGCATTGTAATGGGTGGATAAATCGGGGTTCAGAGTTTAGGAGGGTGCGACAAAAAGGACAAGTCTTTGGGGATAATATTGAGTAAAATCATGACGATCTCACCATAGTTCACAATTACATTCATCAATTAGACGTTGGTCGTGTGTAACACATACAATACCACCGTTGAATTCGTTGATTGCTTTGATAAGAGCATCGATCGTCTCAATATCAAGATTATTTGTGGGCTCATCCAACAGTAAAATGTGGGGCTTTTGTAAAGACAAATCAACGAAGACAACACGAGCTTTCTGCCCTCCACTGAGGTCTCTCATTGTCACTTCGTGAGCATGTCCCTCCAGTCCATATTTGCCAAGACGGTTACGTATGGACTGATAATCCTCATCCTGGTACCGATCACGCAAGTGCTCCACCGGAGTTTTGCCCATTGGAAGTCTGTCCACAAAGTGCTGATTGTAAATACCCATGCGCAAGCGTGGATTGCGCTTCACTTCACCCTTCACAGGTTGGATTTCCCCCGTGAGCAATTTCAGAAGCGTAGACTTTCCTGCTCCGTTAGGACCGACGATGCAAATGCGGCTATCCATATCAATACCAAAGTCAATACAGTTGAAAATCACGGGATGTTTCTCTGAATATCTGAAGAAGACGCGGTTGACCTCCATGACAGGACGAGTCAGCTCAGCAACATCTGGAAAATTAATCTCAACCGCGTATTCCTTCACCCGTTTTATCAGTTCCTGAGTTTTGGCCGTCTCCTGCCCAGACGCAACCGCCTCATTCTGTTTCTTATTGGAGCGTGCACCAGGCTCACGCTTACTCTTCTTCACAGTCTCAGTAGCCTTGGCTTTTGACTGGCCCTGGCGCTTCAATTCACGTAGCCGTTTCTCCTGCTTCTCGTAGTCCTTGATTTGCTGTTTGATTTTGGCTTTCTCCGCCTTCTTGAAGGAGTCATAATTGCCCTTATATGATGCCAGCTATCATGCAAGAAAGGAAGGATGTAAGAACGAACACGGGGCATGAAATACTTACTAGCAGCGATGCAAAATGAAGTAAACACACCTTCAAGTCTTCGATGTGGAGCATCTCGTCACAGACACTGTTAAGAAAGTCTTGGTCGTGCGAAACAATGAGCAATGTCTTCTTCCAACCCATGAGATAATTGTCAAGCCAAATGACAGCATCCAAATCAAGATGATTTGTGGGTTCGTCCAGCATCAGTAGTGTCGGCTCAATGAACAAGGCACGCGCGAGTGATATTCGCATCCTCCATCCACCAGAGAACATTTTGGTCGGCTGGCAATGAAAGCGCAGTGTAAGTTTGAGTATCTAGCCTATGAGCACGGGATGCTCTGGTGTAAGTTGTTGACGCTTACCTTGGTCTGCATTTCCCCATCAAATCCAAGACCAAACAAAATACGACGCGCCTTCGCCTCTGCCGAAGATGCACCAATCGTGTTCAATTCATCCAACACATCCTGCAACCGAGTGAACTTTTTCGGATCCTCGTCGCCTGCATCGATTGCGGCCGTGAGTGCTTTCTCCTCCTCCAGGAGATTCCAGCGGACCTTGTCCGCTTTAAGAACGGCATCGACCGCTGGAGTGTTGTCGGCCTGTACTTCCTGTTCGACGTATAAAAAGTCCACACGAGGAGGCAATATCAAATCCCTTGAGGCTATCATCTTCAATAATGTACTTTTTCCTTTGCCGTTCGGGCCGACCAAACCATATCGTCGCCCATGTGCAATGTTGAATTGTGCGTCCTTGAATAGGATTTTCCCGGCAGCACTAATGTTGAAGCTGGGAATGTTAATATCGAGACTGTTTTGCCATTGGGGATCGCCTATGGCATTCATTTTTTGTGGTGAGCAGTTGAAGGCAAGTGAAATAAATTTCGAACATTTTGGACCTCACCTTCATTAACAGCCGTTTGAGAGCACGCAAATTGCGCCCCCTCCATGGACGCTTTGGCGACCTGAATTTCGTATTCGGCTGCACGCGCCTCTGCCTCTCGCGTTTTGATTAACTTCTTCCGCTCCTTGTTGCTGAGTTTTTTACCATTCTTGTCGTAAAGAAGCTGCGAGTAGGATAAGTCATAGACATAAGTATAACATGCGTATTAATTGGTTCACGCTGGGGTAGAAGATCAATAACGTGCACTCACACTCGTATCAGGGCCATCACCTGTATTATTCTCAGCCTCCTTAATTGCATGACTTGCATCGGTCCAAACATTATCGTCGGGAGCTCCGTAAAACACTTCATCTTCATCATCCCCTCCGTTATTTTCGTTGCCTTCGTCATCCATGCCCTCATTAGAACTCTCATCATCTTCATCATTCTGCAGCTTCGACGATTTCCTAGACTCTTTTTCAGTCTTGCTTGCCTTCTTGGCAGCCTTTTCTGCTTTTCTTTTCGCTTTTTCGTTGGCCTCGTCATCCACTTTTTTGTCATCATAGCTCTCATCGGGTATGCCACCAGTCTGCTTCTTCTCCTCCTCCATCTGTGCCTTGGCAGCCTCCAATTTCTTCTCGAGCTTAGACTTTTTCCCCTTCTTATCCTTCGTCTTCTCTTCCTTTTTCTTCTTCTTCTTCTCGCCATCGCCACTGTCACCATCGCCATCAACGTCTGTCATGTCCAATTTTTCAATGTCCACGGTAATATCATCGACCACGTTGGAGGACGTAACCTTCTCTTGTCTCTTGGTAGATAGAGGCGTATGCGGGATACCGGGGATTTTGGACTCCTCTTCTGCTTCCTCTTCCTCAGATACTTCGTCCTCTTCATCGTCTGAAAGGTAGAGATCAGTCTTGACTTGTACATTCTTTCCCTGCTTCTTCTTAAACCTCCGTCCGTTAGTGACAGGCTGTGGGATATCATCCTCGTCTTCCTCCTCATCCTGATCATCCGAATCCCTGTCGCCGCCACCACGCGCAGCGACCTTGGCCCGTGCCTCCGCCTCCTCTTTTTCCTTTTGTCGTTTCAGTTGTTTTTTGGTCAATTTTTTAGTAGTTAGAGATGCAGGTTCCTCATCTTCGCTATCACTACCATAATTACTTCCCTTTAGTCTAGGGTTCAAATGTGCGAGGGCATGATCAACGTCATCATCGCCGTCGTCATTCCGTTTTGGCTTCCCCTTAAGCTTTTCGGCTCGTTTTTCTTTTCGACTGGGTGCAGCCTGATCACCAGCGGGGGTAGCGGAAGGCGGTGGAGGGGCCCCATCATCCGAGTCGTCGGTATCGTCGCCGCGTCGCTTACCTTTTTTGCCTTTTCCTTTAGCCATGGTCGGTCATATTAATGGGCGCGATCTCGGTGGGTGCTTCATTCATGATGTTGTTTGTGGCTGTGCGATCGTCATGTCTCAACGTAGGAATCAATATTAGGACTCATGTAAGGAGTTCTGGCAAGCACTTGCACTGGAAGAGGCGAAATGGGAGAATGTTGCGTTGAATTGCCGCTTTTGCCTAATCCATTTTCATGTAATATTATCTTCGTTACAAGGCCTTCCCCTTCCAATTTCTGTCATCATCATCCTCTCGATCTAGGTCAATTTCCCGTACGATCTTGACCCCATCGAGTATTCGCTTTTTCGGTGCTTTCCTCATGTCCAAATCATTCTTCCCCTGAATAGTCATATTTCCCCGCTCTAAGCCTGCTATCCTCCCCATCAGCATGCGCTCTCGCCCCAAAACCCCCTTTATTGACTCTCGAACCTCGCTAATCTCATCGTTGGACTTTCGTCGCTCTACCTGCACTGCCCTTGACAAAATCTGATCTTCCATCGACGCCTCTTTCTCGAGCCGCCGATGCTGTGAATATTTTTGTGCTTCATTCTGCACCCTTTGAAGTTTATCCTGAAGACGTTGCACGTCCTGGCATAGTACCGCTCGCTCTTGCTCTGACTGGGCGAGCTTTTTCTGAAGGCGACTAATCTCCTGTCCCATAGGTTGTTGCTGATTGCGAAGATGTTGTGGTTCAATTATGGCAATGGACTGCTGAGATGGTCTCTCCTTCCACCAGGTTTGGATAGATTTGATCGTGAACTGGCGCTGCCCTCGCCGTGACTTGGGCCGGCCGTCGCCAAGGCGCAACTTTGAGAGCGGTTGATTTTGTTTTTTGGTGGACTGAGATTGGAGGTCCACTGCAATGCGCTTCTTCGAGAATGGGTTGGCAGCTTCAAACTCACGATGCAAAAAGTTTAATTCCTCTTCTACAGATGGATCGTACTCGTGTTCGTCGTCGTCGCTCCGCACTCCTTTATCCTCCATCGAATGATCCTCACTTCGAAGTTCACTCCATCGCCTCGTAATGAGTAAACTAAAAAGACCCAAAATGGCAACTGATGACATGACAGCGACAGGAGCATGCATGAGGAAATAACTAAGACCACCTTCCCTTGCAGCGATACCAGTAGTCGTCACACCCTCCACCGGCCCATACCACAGGAAATCAAATGCGTTACAAATCAACAACCACGAGGTAGATATGTATCTCGAAATAATTGCTGCCGCATTGCGTGTGATGCTTTGGATCACATTTCCGATGGGTGCTACAAGTAAATAAAGCCAATCAGATGAATGAGATTTCCTATTGTAAGGGCGGACACCTCGAGGAGAATCAACAGAGTTGAATGGATGTGATATAAAGGATGCATTCGAGGAGGACTTATGGCGCGATTGTTTCCTTCCACTTGGTCTTTTTTTTGCCATTTGTGTAGTCTTTAACCACCGGGACGAGCTGTTTGCTTTTGATGATCTGGCCGCTTTCATAGTGCTGGGTTGAGACTTGATACCTTTCACAATAGGAATGGGAGTTTCGTATAGATGGTCACTGGAATTGTCATCGTCATCGTCCACTTCTTTCACATTTCTATTCTCCTGATACCTATTCTCTTTCCAATATTCCTCCTTCTTGCCTTCCCTACCAGTGTTAGAAGGAAAGAGCTTCATCAGTCGAAATTTGCCCGAGGCTTGGGCATTCTTTTGATTTGCTGTTGGGATACGTGTTGTGAAGAGATTATCCCGATCGTCATCGTCGCCGCCATCGTCCTCAACTTGAATGAGCCCTCGACCTTTTGGTATTCTTTTTACGACACCCTTAATTTGAGCGATACTTCGTTCATCATTGGATGCATCAGTACCAGAATTATTTTCTGTGTCCTCCTTCGAATGTCTTTTTCCCCACCCCCGAAAGAATTTATCATAATTTCCTTGTGATTCATCGTCTTCTATTCCACGATCAAAATATTTTTCATCGTCTACGATCATTTCACTGTTTTCATATTGATCATAATTAGCATCGTCATTATTTTCTTCTTCTTCATAACTTTCATATTCCACATCATCATTCCCTTCCTCGGCGGCGTCATCTGTCTCATAAAATTCGTATTCGTATTCATATTCTTGCCCCTTGACGTCTGATGCTGCTGCCGCTGTTGAGAAGTCCTCAATATTTTCGAGTTGCCTATCGGTCCGCCGTTTCGCTTGCCTCGGTCTTCCCAACACCCATTCACCGCCACGAATTTTCAACGCCGCATGAATGTTCCCCACAGAAGAAGGCCGACCGCTCAATTTCAAAAATTCCCAAGAGGCCGCAGCTGGTGGTGATGCATCAATTGCACTCATTATTGCCATCCATGTACCTAGTGAAAACAATATTTTGCAGTGGCCGTCATTGGTAGCCCCAGAGATGATTGGCATCGTCATTATTTTCGTGAAATCAAAGCAATATCTCCTTCGAAAAATTTGTGTGTGTGTGTGTGATTATCGTATCTCAGCTATAAGTGTAGGAGTATCGTACTTCCTCTCTATCTCTGATAAATACCGTTTTCCTTTTGGGGAGGAAAAACTCGTTGCGCCTTTGATTGCAACTACCTAATG
>JALLBA010001399.1:0-10027 GCA_036939675.1 Cyclostephanos invisitatus
ATCCATCAATCCGCCCCCGGCCCCTATTCCGATCAATTTCTCATCCCGCCCTACTCAATAAATTCACCCCTTATATCATCATGACATGAAAACCATTCTCCACATTGCTGAATTGGTTCTATTGCCATTGCGCTGAATCTCATGCACCGCTCCATACTAAGAAGGGCATAATCGACGTCGCGATCTGGACGATTCATTACGTCCAAGACGATTCCCTTCCTTCCACTGACTCCATCGATCTCCAGCGGACTCAATTTGTTAATGAATTTGTCACCCAACACACGTGCACGGGTTCAAATGCTGTATTTCACTCTGCTAAATACATTATTCCCATACTCAGGCAGCGACTCCAACTTATGGATGTCCGGAATTCACGGAGAAAGAACTGCACATGCGTCATAAATTTGCTGAATCTAACATCCATGGTGGTGGGAAGAAGAAGACAGTATTGAATGATCCGCTCATACCAGCACCTTTGTCAAAGACTACTGCGTCAACACCTGGTGGGGGGAAGAAGAAGAATGTAATGAATGATCATCTCAAACCATCACCTTCCTCAAATATCACTACTATGTCAACATCCCCATCTGCGTCACAGTGTGTTGCTCCGGTTCATGCAGCTGATGGTATTGGCTCGTTTTCCGATTCACTCAACTGGTTTTACGCCCATTGTGCCAGTCATCATGATTCACTTGGCACTCATAGCAGTATGATTACAGTTGCTTCATGGGCGATGAAACAGGTGATAGGTGTTTTCCTCCAGGACAATGCAAAGAAGAACTGCAAAACAGATTTTCCACAGTTGCTCTTCAATTGTCACCATTGCACGCGCGGCCTGCAATTCTGTGTCAATTTCACACATCCTATTCTCATGAGAATCTCTGATCTGCAAGCCGATGTTGGTTTTAACATAGAAGCATTGAGTCAACGTCATCAAGTTGCTGAATCCGGTGTAAATGAGATCTTATCTGCCGGTGCGTCCCCATCCAACCAAACAGTGAACACAAATCTTACAACACCTCCGATTCGAAATTTAGCCAAACTGTCATCATCCACCACTAAGATTGGACAAGTCACCACTAGAACATATCCACCACCGAACAACAGTGGTGACTCAAGCATTGAAAGCAGAGACAGTTATTTATCTACATCAGTAGACATTCAATCCAGTAACCTGAATGGTTTGATGTTTCGTCCATCTTGCTCTTCTTCCTGTATGACCAAGTCAACCAACATGAGGAACCCATTCAATTATCCCCACACGGACGTAATTGATGTTGCCCTGAACAACCAAGGTGAATATGTCCTTTTCCCTGCGACTGCTTACCACAGAGGCTATTATAACCATGACAAGAGTCACAATACATTCATTGATGCACAGTTCTTCTGCTGTTACAAATCAAGAGATGATGTTCACGCGACAAGATCATGTCAGAATGATTACTATCATAAAGTACAGCTTGACCCCTCGTTGGTGGTGGGTTTATTCAACGATCTACGATGTTACTGGGACACATACTACTGTCGATCAGACCATGCCCCACCTCAGCAATGCCAGCTGATTGACATGGATATTGCGAGAAACAGAGTCGTTAGGAGGGATCAGATCATCAATGGATGACCATTTCTTCAGAATATAGTGTGTCAATTGGAAGCACTACATCCTTACCTCGACGTCGAAATGGTGTGGTTTATCCGGAAAAGCGACAATTGCCATGGATTTCAAAACTGGCATAAAGACCTTGTCAACAATGGGAAGACCGACTGTACCATTGTCCTGAAAACCAGGTCCTACAAGAGCACGGACATGACAGACACAGATACAGATGATGCCACTGAAAGCTCTCTCAGTTCAACAAACAGCGCTCCTCCTTCATTCTCTCTGGAAGGAAGTAATGTGGTATATTATAATTTGGATGATGCACCTCTGGAATCTCTTGGAAACTGAAACTTGCAAGACACTTCTACCTTGAATGCAAAGCTGTGTGCGAGGATTTGGAGCACTACTATAACCTTTGTCCTTTAAAAATTGCCCTTCAATTGGATGATAGCACCAGGCGGCTACACCATTCCCACAGCAAGGATGGTGGCTATGATAAGGAGTTCTTTGTTGAGGAATTAATGAGGACGACATTTGCATTTCTCAAGAAGAAACAGCATAAACTACCTTACTTCCTGGTCACTGGATGGTATGAATTGCATGTACAATTCATTGAACATCCTAATTTTCATCGTGCAAACATCAAGGTTGCATGTGGTGTTGAAGAGTTCATCGCACGGAATCCTCCTAACAGAAATATATCCTCTCAAAACATATATCTCAAAACCGCACACGACACGTATCTTAGTGCTGCTAGTGGTGATGAGGACGCAGTGGATATAGATGGTGATGCTGCTGGGAAGGAGGACATAGATGGTGACGCTGCTGGGAAGGAGGGAAATGACCATACTGATACTGATGCTGATGTTGATGTGACAGAGAATTATGTGGCTACTGATGCTGATGCTGATGCTGATGGCGAGGATGACGCCTTGGTTTTGGGAAAGACGAGCGTCCCACGCTTCTCTCATTATTTTATGCATCAACTCGATAGTGAAACCAATAACACTAATAAAACACGCATCCTCAATAGAGTTTCATTGATGTCTTGCATTGGTGCACACTATTAAAAACAACCTTATCCCACCTCATTTGCAAACCTCACTGCGAATCATTATGCCATCCACTGTGCGAGCCGCGGAGACTTCAGCCTATGAAAATGTCCATGCCAATCCATTCATGAGAATCCATGGGCGCCCAACCCAGAGCGACTATGAGATAATCAAACACAAATCTGCTACCCTAGCAAGTGAAGTTGAAGACATTATGTATGCATGGAGTTGTGATGCAGCAACTAGCGACGAGTATGGGCTTCTCGCCAAGATATTAGGTCCCAACAAATATGACCATCAGACAGGAATTGACACGTAAGTCAACGAGACCAAGCCTGACACCTATGACCTAGCCATAACTGGCGCAACTCCCAACCACATGCACTTGAGGAGGAGTGGGAATGCATCCACATCTGCTGGTACATCCAGAAGAGATTCTTGAAGGGTGTCACACCAAATCTACGTGATGCTCTGGACAAACAATTCTACACTCAGCTGAAACATTGCCACTCGGCGTATCGCAACATCACTCCATTTCAGATCCTCAAGCATCTGAACACAATAGCAAAGAAGAAACTGAAGGACACATACTTCACCAAGTGGCGCCAAGTGGGAGAGCAATAAGCACCTCACCGCCTTCGGAAAGAGGCTCAATGAAGATCAAAACACGCTGGTCTGCTCGGACATCACGATCTCCGACGAAGACAAACTACAGTTCTATCTCAAGCAAATCTACATTTCCAACCTTTTTGACAAAGCTGAGATGATGGCTTGGGAAAGTACGCCCGCCCACATCAAGACCAACTATGCTCAGGCCAAGATACATTTCAAAGCAGTGGTCAAAGCACATGACACACATACGTTCAAAACAGCGGAGTTGGAACGGCCGGTCGCAATCTATACAAAAGCGCAGACAACATGGCGGACATTGGAGACGAGATCAAGGAGTACATCACAAAGTTTGCGAGTACGTCCATCACCAACAACGATGCACTGGCGAACATCCAAGACACCGTATGTATGAAGGATTCCCAGATCAACACAATGGCGGCCCAGCTCAAGCTGCTTACCGACACCATCACCCTCCTCACCAAGCATATCAAGCCCGCGGACAAGAATCGCGACCCCAATAGAGGGCACAGCAGAGGGACAGGTGGAGGACAAGACAGGCAAACTACCAAACTTCGCAACATGGGAGGTTATTGCTGGACACATGGTTTTCATCCCGTCGGAGTAACCCACGACAGCAAATCTTGCGATTTCAAGAAACACGGACTTCACGATGATGCCACATACAACAATCGTCACGATGGGAGTACTCATTGACCTGTCGCCCTACACTTCGCCATCGAACAGAAGAATCATGAGGTGTGGAAGGATAAGCAAGCCCAACTGACAGGGACCAGGGATGATAACAAAAGACAATGATTTAGACAATGCATACGATTGTAAAAAATAGAGCAAGATTTGACATCTAACTTCTATGCTATTTTATCCCCACCGCCTTGCCAGGTAAAGGAGCAAGAACATCCTGACACTAATGTCAAGGAAGGGAAAGGGCGCATCAAATTCCACCTCCTGCCCAACCACCCAAATGATAACAAGATCGCATTGCGATGGAAACATCATCTGGCCAATCGCCAGATGGCCAAATCCAACCGCAACACCTTCACAACATCCACCGAGACCACGTATCGCCTCACCCTAGCCCAGCGCACCGCAATTCAGAGCAATGATTCGATAGCCCACGTGCAGACATACAACCATGACAATGATGAACTACAGTGCAGAGTACTCGATGGATCCTTCCCGTCCACAGCAGCCGACTGTGGTGCCACTTCAAGTGTCAGAACCAACAGGGACAGCAGACACCTCATCAGCACAGGAAGGAAGTCCAACAAGATGTTCAGAATGCCCATCGGAGCACTGGAATCCGCACTTCACATCGGCCATCTTGCGACAGCCATTCGTAGTCCAGCCTGTGATATCCACATCACCCCTGGCGTCGATGAAACATCTCTCATCAGCACAGTGATGTTTGCCAAGGCAGGGTACATCACGATTTTTGATCGAGACAAAGTCAATATCTACGACCAGCGTGACACCATCATTACAGTGTCACAATCTGCAATCCTACGTGGATGACATGAGCAGGGCACCAACGATCTATGGTGCATACCGCTCATGCCCGTCGTCCGCAACAACAACACCGGCACCTTGCTCGTCAAACAACCCCCCAGCGAGTATCTCCCGAACTGCCCCCTGCTATCAGAAGCCATCCACAACATATACGAACTGAAGACACAACCTGAGCTTGTTCAGTACCTCCATGCCGCTGCAGGATTCTCAATGAAGCCAACATGGTACAAAACAGTAAAGAACAGACAGTTTGTCTTCTGGCCCGGACTCACCACAGCAGCAATCGCGAAGCATTCCCAGAGTCGGAGGAGACCATAAAAGGGCACACATGCAAGACATGCAGCGGCCTACGTTTGATGAAGAATAAGCCACTCAGTGAGGGTATTGCCAACGACAATGACAACAAAGCCAACATACCCACTACCAAGCATCTTGACATATTCACAAGAGTAAACTGTGTCAAAGAAGAGGAGGAGCTCCGCAACATTTATTCGGAAAGAAGTCAAGCAAGGGGAACCAATATCATGGTATTAGTACACATAGACAGCGGCATCATATTAGTAGCGGCGATGAAAGACCGTACATCAGGGGAAATGATTCGTGCTTACCAATCCCTCATTGACAGATTGAAGGCACGCGGCATCCACCCAAAGCATCATGTCCTGGACAACGAGTGCTTCGACGACTTCAAGTCGACAATCAAGTTGAATCAAATGACTTACCAGCTTGTTCCCCCACACGATCACAGACGCAACATCACCGAGAAAGGGATTCAAACCTTCAAAGCTCACTTCATTTCAATCCTCTGCGGCACCAACAAGGATTTCCCACATCATCTCTGGTGCCAGCTTCTCCCACAGGCTGAACACACTCTCAATCTCCTTCGCCCCGCCCTCGTGTGCCCCACCGTGTCCGTGCACGTGTACTTCTGGGGCCCCCATGACTACAACACCCACCCATTTGCGCCCCTCGGCTGCAAGGTCAAAGCGTATCTACACCCAGAAATCCGCGAGACGTGGGCGCCACACACGGCGAGTGGCTATTACATCAGCAACTCCCACGAGCATTACAGCTGCCATGAAGTCTACATCATGACGACAAAGAGCAACCGAGTGTGCAACACAGTGTTCTTCAAGCACAAGTATCTGACAATGCCAACAATCACCCCAAACGTAGCGTTACTTCTCGCCACTGACAAGCTAGCTGACGTGATAGCTGGAGTCATACCAAAGACAACCGTCACCAAGGATGCCATTACCCAGCTCATGGAAATCTTTCGTACCCACGCCCTCACTGCCTCAGATGCCACATCAGCTCAAAGGGTGCTCTGCAAAATCGCAGCGGCAAAAAGAAATCAAGCCAAAACACCGCCTGCAGGATCACAAAGGGTGGAGAACAATGAGATTGAGGATGTCAAGGAGGCACGCAGTGACAAGCCCAACTTAGCCACATTTGAACTTGATTCAACTTTTGAACCAACACCGTGCCCCAGTCCGTCGCCAATCATTACCCAGGAAGACCGTGATTCCCCACCTTCAGCCAACACCAGGAACCAATGACGAGGACTGATCACTCAAGACTACATGCTGCACATGATAGAACAGGCAGCAAAGTGATCCCCGTTCACAGCTCAACAAGCTGCATTCCATCACTACCCCCCTCAATTCCTACACGACACAGCAGCCGCCATTATTGACGAGGACACTGGCGACCTCCTAGAATACTGCCACCTGATGAAACATCCAAAGTACAAGGACGTCTGGATGAAGTCGTTTGCGACCGAAATATGCTGCCTCGTCATGACAACTGAGACAATATTCTTTTGCCGCAAGAGCAAGATCCAAGCCAAGCGCCATAAAGACATCACTTATGGATGCATCGTTTGCACGTACCAATTGGAGAAGAAGGATCCCTATAGGACGCGAATAACCATGGGTGGCAACCTTGTCAACTACCCCGACGAATGTGGCACTCCCACTACCAACATCATCACCATCAAACTACTGCTCAACAGCATCATATCCACTGTGAATGCGAGGTTCATGACGATAGACCTCAAAGATTTCTACCTCATGATGCCAATGTTGGATGAAGCTCGACCTGTTCCCCAAAGAAATCATCGACGAATACAACCTTCGTGACATTATCGACTCCGACGGCAACATGTTTTGCAAAGTCCGACGCGGCATGTACTATGGACTCCCCCAGGCCGGCATCATCGCACAAGAACTCTTAGAAAAACGCCTCCACATCGCTGGATTCCCCCCGTACCATAGCACCGTACGATGGTAGCCTAGCACCTGGTAGGCACCCCCAACTTAATGCTAACAACACCCTCTTACTAGGGCAATATCAAATCTGACCCCTCCATTGCCTCGACGCAGGCCTTTGGAGAACAGCGGTCCGACCGCGCGCTTAGTGAACGCGCGGTAGCCACAGTTATGTCGATTAGCGACGGCGTTATCGAACAACCAGCGGCGTCCCCTCGGTCGGGGGATAGCGGGACCTTTTCGATCGCAACATGGAACATCCGTTGCGGTCGGAACTTAGGACTGGCATCAGCGGCCAAGGGTTTGGCGCAGATGGGGGTCGGGTGTGCATTGTTGACAGAGGTCAAAATCACGGACGACAGATATCCAAAATTCGCGTCGGGATACAAAATCATATCGTCGAAGGCGACGAGCCACAATCAGGGGGGGATTGCCCTGATGTGGAAGGAGAGCCATCAATTTTTCGAGGTGGAGGCGGCGACGGTAGTCACCCCCAACCTCATGACTTTTCAACTGGTCACGGGATATGAGCGCTTCTACGTCATGGGGATCTACATCCCCCCCAACGACACAACGGGGGTGGAAGCGCTACGGACGGCGTGGGCAGCATGCCCTGCCGATTGCACCCCACTCGTCATGGGCGACCTCAACATTTATTTTGAACACCCCCGGGACGCGCGCGAGGAGAACATCGCCAATCTGCTGGACGAGATCAACCTGGTTGATTCGTCTCGCAAGTTCCTTTTACGGCGGTGCAAATTGCAATCAGCAAAGAAACGTTGGACGTGGCGACAGAGGCGGATGGGGAGATGGCATCATTCGCAGCCAGACCACATTCTGGCTCGGGAAGGGGATATTAGGTACTTTCGGAAGGTCGCATTTTGATCGCCACGGGTGCACGATTCCGACCATCAAGCGGTCGTCGCGACGTTTCGGGCGAGGCGAAGCCGGCAGCTGACGACCTATCATCGCAAACGACAACGCCTCCCCCTGCGGCTCGCAACCGGACCGCACGACGAGCTGACCCAGCAGTTCGAAGCATTAAAACTACAATGCGAGAAAGCAGACCCCAAAAAGCGGCAGGGCAACGACTGGATATCCGACGAGACATGGCGGCTCATCAGCCATCGCACCATGCTCCGACGGACTAGTAAACTATGCCAGACGGGGGGGCGGAAAATGCAGCGGCAGATATGGGCCGCTCTCCGAGGGGATAGAGCCGCGCGAACAGCCCAGGTTGGCGAGGCAATAGAAACCAAGCTGATGGGAGGGGACGTGCAGGAGGCCTTTTGCCACCTGAAAGGGTGGTATCGGACCGCATCGGAGACGACAACTCGCCCCTGCCCCCAAACGATGGTACGACAGACCACCGAACGGATCGTGCTGTATGCGCGGAGGGACTCCCCAGGGGAGCCCCTCCCCATCAACGTCGACCCCATACCGGTAGAAGACGGAGCACCAACGGATGGGGAATTGCGCAAAGCGGTGCAGGATTTAACCAACGGTCGCGCCTGAGGCGCATCGGGGATGCGCAGAAGACGTAAAGGCGTGGCTTCGCGGCGTACAATCGGAGGAAGACCCAAAGGACGGGCCGGCAAACGTGGCAAAAGGGAAAGGGGACAACTGGCGGCTATTTAAGAGCCTGGCGCAAGCTGTTTGGGAGCACGGCGAAATCCCCCCCCAACTCCGCTGGGTAGTGGTAGTGCTCATCCCAAAAGGGGGTGGCGACTACCGTGGCATCGGCCTCTTGGAGCCCATTTGGAAGGTCTGCGAACACGTCATCGACAAACGTCTAAATGCGTTCGACCTCCACGAAAGCCTACACGGCTGTCGGATGGGGCGGGGCACCGGCACAGCCGGCATCGAGGCTAAGCTCGCTCAACAGCTGGCTCATCTCGAGCAGGTGCCATTTTATGGGGTATTCGTTGATTTAAAAAAGGCATTTGATGCGATGGACCGGGAGAGATGCCTACTGATTCTAGAGGGGTATGGCGCCGGACCCAACATGGTACGGCTCGTCCGGAATTTTTGGAAGGAGGCGACGATGGTTTGTCGCGCGTCCGGAAACTACGGCGAACCATTCCAGGCTGGGCGCGGCGTTACACAGGGCGGCCCTCTTTCCCCCAAACTATTTAACATTCTGGTTGACGCTGTTGCGAGGGAATGGATGCGGGACCTACGGGAGGGGAGTGCGCTCGACACGGCCGAGACCGACCAGTTGATGGCATCTTTCTTCGCCATCTTCTACGTGGAAGGCGCGTATCTGGCCTCTCGGGACCCGGATTTCCTCCAGCGGGCGCTGGACATCCTCGTCGATCTGTCCGCACGCGTCGGGCTCGAAACAAACTTGCAAAAAACACAAACAATGATCTGCACCCCCGGGAGGATCCGCACACAACCCCCAATGGCGTCGTACAACCGGATGAGACAGGGAGTGACGTCGGCAGGGGAATGGGAAAGTCGGGCGGTGGAGTGCCAGCAATGCCAGGGGACGATGAAGGCAAGCTCCCTCCGCCGCCACCTGGCCGACCAACACCAGATCTATCAACAGATAGTGGTCGCAGAAGAGCTTTTGGAGGCACGAGCGGGCGTGACCTACGAAGCCCATCCGCGGTATGACGGCAAGCTCGCCTGCCCGATACCGGGATGCAAGGGAGTGCTACGGGACGGCTGGATGATTCGGCAGCACTTTCGGGACATACACCCCCTCGACAAGGTGATAGTCCCAAAGGAGGGGCTCTTCCCCCGATGCGAAAGGTGCGCAATGCAGGTCAACCCTGCATTCCCCTGCCACATCAGGACAAAGGAGTGCCAGGTCGGGGTGGAGCGGCGAGCGCAACGTGAATCAGCGGTGGCATCGGCACTAGCCTTGCGCCGCCAATTCACTGTCCATGAGGACGCGCTAGAACGTGTCGAGGTATATAAATACCTCGGTCGCCTGCTTGCGCAGGACGACGACGACGCGC
>JALLBA010001400.1:0-10020 GCA_036939675.1 Cyclostephanos invisitatus
TAAGCTCATAATTTTCTTCTCCTGACCTGAACTACATGCCACTTCACTTTCACTAATAACATTTCGTTTCAGGGGAAAAGTTATCCACCCGCCTAGGTCAGGCTTGCTCGTCAACGAGCTGTAGGCGACGGCGGTCGTCCTCCCACAGTTCGTCGATGGCCCATTTCCAATCCTTGTAGGCGCGTTCTGCACCTGCACGGGCCCCATGTAGGATGGGTCCCCCAAGCGGGGCCAGAGGCAACAGGCCAGCGGTTTGCTGGTCTTCGTGGACAGCGAGTTGGCACCATTCCTCCCATGGAGGGGGAAAGCCAACGTCGGCTGGGGGGTTGAAGTGTTTGTAATGATCGAACACCCAGTCGGGGGCACGTGGGGGGGGCTGCGACCACTTGTATCGCAGCCACCCTGCCGGATTGGAGAGGGAGGACGTGGGCAAATGGGCCGGCAGATCTGATCCACCGTTCCCCATTTGCGGGGGAGGAGAGAGGGAACCTGGGATCATTATTGGTTCCGACGTAGGAGAGTACGGTACCAAAATAAAAAGACGAGGTACCATTATATGTAATAGAGCAGGTATTATAGATAATAGGTGACAATGCCTACCTAATATCTATTATCTAGAATGATGTTTTTTCGCGGAAAAGGGGGGCTGCACCAACCCAAATTGCCCGTTTTTTTCATCCCATTATCTATAATAGGTGCTACCTATTATCTATAATAGGTACGCCATTATAGATAATAGGTATTCTGGCTATTAGTTGCAACAGATCGCTGCCTGGTTCGACACCATGACAACCATTTTTTAGCAGAGAGCGTGAGACTTTGGCACGGTCGATCCTCGTGTTCTCGAGAGCACACGTAGTCGTCATCTAAAGGCGGTGGCTCTCTCGTGGTGCCACCAACGGTTGTCTCCTGGCTGAGTCGCAACACGTTTGATCTGTCTGATCGACCGACAATACTGTCAACATCGACGAACGGTTTTGCGGGAACAACTATCGCGGGACCTTTCCGATCGAACGATCAACGACCAAGCCGCAACCAGTTATGGCAATAGTAGGAAAAGATGATGCGTGGCGACGATGACATCGAAAATAACGGTAATTCCCTTTACTATCCTTCCGACTCCAGAGCTCGGCAGCGTCGCGCCGGCGCCGGTAATGTCCAACAGAACTCATATTCATCCGTTCCAACGCAGCATGCTCAAGACGAGGGGTATAAATCCAATTCATACGACACTGATCTAAAGAAAAAATCTACATCGTATAGCACAACGACATTGAACACTCTAAGCCCTCGAGCTTCCGTCTGTGTCCCCGTCTCCTTTTTCCATTCCACGTCCCATTTGACTGAAGGGCCTAATCAACCTTACTACCGTGACAACTTCAATGATCAACCATTTTCTTGCGATTTTGGCACTGGGGAAGAACATGGAATATGGATGAACACATCGGATCAAGCAGGCACCATAATGGCCGCCCTAGTATGGCTGCTGCTGGGCTACTCAGCGTGGACATTTACTGCCCTCGCACAGTTCGGTGGCGTGCCTCCCTTCCTGTCCGCAGTCTACGTGACAATCTGTATCCTAGCCTTGGCATCCCATGCCAAAACTACATTCACAGACCCGGGCAGTGTACCGCAAGCGGCCGTGCCAAATGAACGCATGAGGCGTGAGATGGGAACACCGGACCAACCCCTTAGCATGTGCAGTCAGTGCCAGACGTTCAAACCTCCGCATAGCCATCATTGTCGAATATGCAACCGATGCATTAGCCGGATGGATCATCACTGTCCGTGGTAAGTGATACGAATGTTAGTTGTTGAGCACCTTAATTTGTAACTTTGAGAAATCAGGCCCCTCACGGTTTTCCATTCCTGAAATAGGATGAATAATTGCGTGGGGGTGGGGAACTTGAAGCATTTCATCCTATTCTTAATATACACCTGGACATGTTCGGTGTTTTCTCTATTTTTGCTGGGTTGGAATTATTTTATGTGTGCCGATGAGAATTGCACCTTCAACGGGGTACTTACACAGCTTGTGCGAGCGGTCACTGTGTTGAGTATTGGAGCATTGTTCTTTACGTCTTCCATGATAATGAACGTCACATTTGGGTTAATGACGGGAATAGGAACAATTGATCGGTTGAAAAAGAAGGCAAACGATACAATAGCTGAGGCGATTGAGAATCCCATACCACTGCAAGATGTGTTTGGTATTGGTGCCTACTGGACGTGGCTCTTCCCTTTAGATCCATTATTTGATGACCACGATAGAGTAGTGGGATACAGCACACCACAAAGATTACTAAGGGAGGAGATGAGGGCTGATCTGAAACGAGTATATTCGCCGTCTGGATTGAGTAAGGACATGCTTTCCTTGTGATGACAAAAAATTCTGTCTACACATCTTCGAGAAAATTAACAGATTTCTTCTCATAAGTCATACATATTTATTTGCACATAAAATACCTAACCCGTGGCTTGCTTAGTCAGTATCCATGCAATACCATAAACATCCAGGTTTGAGAACCAGCTATGTGCCATGTTGTCTAGCAAATTGGCTGCATCACGAGGTTCAAACACTTATTTCTTTATGGGAGGGGCAGAATAGTAAAATAAATATGAACGTGTGATGTTGATTAAATATGAGTTTGAACTGCATTTAACCCTTTGCTTTTTGACGAACACTTGTATTTGGTGTTCCATAAATTAGAGGGTAAAGACTCAAACTATGCCGCAACTGCAAAAGAGCACGAGGAGCATCGACCTCAACCATTGATAAACATTCAACTGTGTTCGGCGTGTCTGGGCTTGGCAGGACTTTCTAGCTGCAATCACTTTTCTGTTCCTCTGTTTTTCCTGGAATAGAAGTATTAAGAAGGTGGAGTGAGTGGCTAAAGAGGAATTGCTCATCTCCTTACCAATCAGTACAACATTTCCAAGACTCTTCGAAGATACCATGATATTCTAGAGGTATTGTTCGATTCGATGCTCATCTTGTATGCCACAAAACTGATCATCACCAGGCATGTCGATCAACACCGCCCCATCGCCAATGAGAGTATCAAGTAATACAGTGGCTGAAACGAAGCCTGCCGAAAGAGTTGCCGTTACCAAACTTATTAAGGAGGAATCAGTGCACACACCCGTCTCAACAAAGAATTTTCATTGGAAACAAGAGCACGTGCACCGTACAAGGATCGTCAAAAAAGTACACCCTGTTGTTGTCGCCGACAGACTTGATCATCTCTTGCAGCAGTGCGAAGAACGAATGAGAGCGGAAACTTTGTGGAGAATGAAGAGACGACTCTAGAATAGGATGGGAAGTGGGGAATGTTTCGAAGGACTTTCGCTTAGGATCATTTGCTCAGATAAAGTATTGCGCAGCTCATCAATATATTCGTGTTCTGTCTTGCTGTATATTCTTTCACCGAAAGTCTGAGCCCAAAGATGACAAGTAGCCTTGCTCCTTCTAGCAGAGGTGTCGTTTGAGACGTACGACTACGGATGGTCACGTGACGATAGAGAGGTCTACCGGCATGTACGGATGGACATCTCACTTTAGTATTTTAAGTTAAAACAACGGGAGTATCTTGTGAGTATGTTGAGATGACCAAATGTAAAGACCTTCGAATGTTCAATTAAGTGTTTTTAAAAGCCAAACTTATTTCATATTACCAATTACTGATATTCTTTATCTCTCATGAGGTTGTATTTTGTAGCGTGTTGTTTCGTGTGTCTGCTCTCCCCAATTGCTCTCCCTTAGTGCAAAATTGTTTTTAGCAGGGAGACATGTTGAATTCCATGTATTGCCTTGTACTGCTTTTCACCGCTGGTAGGAAGAAAGTTAAGTGGCGAGATTCCATGGAATTCCAGTCAAAAGAGCAGGAGCCACCAATCCATTCCAAGATCCGATGAATAAACCAGAGTGAATTCTCTCTCTGCCATGTATTTACCAACCATCATCCGCCTCTTCAGCAATACGTTTCTTATCTTCCTCTGACATTGCCAAATCCTTCTCGTCCGCTCCACCCGTCTGCTTCAACGCTGCCTCAAGCTTCTCTGTCAAACTAGACAAGTCACTGATGGACGAGACCTCGACATCTTCCATCAATCCGCCAGTGATTTTCATGGCCATATCCTCCGACAACCCACCGCCACGCGCCTTCGAACGTTCGCCCATTCCTTCGGCGAAGGTGACAAGTCCTATTCCCGCAACAAGACCGGCAACGGCGATGCCACCTCCCATGAGAACATTGTTGTCCACCATGGATAGGCTGGGGGAAAAGGACTTCGATGGGATGGGGTCTTGCGGTGTATTTTTATACGACACAAGACGCTTCGGGGGCGCAAATGATGGGACGGATGTAAAGCAAAGCGCCGAATGAGCCGACAGGCATAGAAGCGTTGCCAATATTGACTTCATCGTATCGTAATTATCAGGTTGGAGGAGGGATTTGTTTTGCTTGCGCGGCGGCCGGCCAGCGCTTCATGGAAGAGAGACGCTGCATCCAGGGCGATGACGTTGCATACACACAATAGATGACAGATCCGCGTGGCCTATCCGGGGGGAATGCGAACCCCCCCTGAAACCTAGAAACGTACATAAAGTACCGTACATGATACAAGGTATCTACCGTATCGTACGATAGGCGGCCAACGCTCCATCCATCCACACCTATCCCCGACAACATCCCACTAAAAATAATACTCCTAATAGTAGTATCGTTCGTCGTTCCAACTCATTGATGCGACGAAGACGCGACTTTGAGCGCCGCCGTGGTCGCCCCTCGATTGTTCGCATCGCGACACTTCGTTGGGTATCCTACTTACTTAAATAGACCTTGTGTGTCGGTTCGGGAGCTGCGTCATTTCTCTGCGGGGAAGAAGGAGAAAACCCGGGAAGATTGTGTTCGGTTTGCGACGAAGACCGATTCATTTCCCATGGGAACCGCCTCCTCCAGAGAGGCCGAACTTGCCAACGAGCGCGCATATATTCACAAGTTAGGCGATAGATATCCACTTAGTGACGGCGAGCTACGTAAATGGTGTTGGTGCCACCGAAGAATTTCTACTATACCGAATTGGACCGTGCTGCGACATACGTCTCCTCCCGATAGTGTGTCGGGGCTACAGCCACTGGCTTTGCTTTCTTTTTGGTCTGCTCTCTATGGCGATTACAACCCTTACTGCCGCCGTTCAAATGTTATCGAGAATCCATTCAGTTGTAGGATAGTTGCTGCTAACAAATTGCTGCAGGCTATCACAGATGTCGAAAGATACATTTTCCCAGAGGGATTCAGCTCAAGAATTGCGCGATTCGCCCTCGGCATGTCGTTAGAATCAAAAATCAATACGCAACGAAGTCAATTAACAAATGATGACTCTATTGTATTGTCGAAATCCCCAACATCCATTGAAGAAATGACTGCGCTTGAAGAATCGTACTATTCGATTGTCTCTTCCATAAACGAACACGCATCAGGTGAAACATCACCACACGAAAATAGAATACAACCGCAATGTTTAGAAACTTTTTTGGAAGGCTTATCTCAATCATGTGGCAGAAGAGGATCTCGTTCCTCTCTTTCAAAGATATTCGCTATTGCGAGCTGTTCCGATGGACGATCTGCAAAGGCTGAGGCATCAATGATAGTCCATTCAGCGTACTGCCTTGCATTGGCAGCATCCTATCTGAAAGGTGTTGCTTCTCAAGTCAGAACAGGAGAAAAGAATAGCTGTCAAGACTTCATTCCACGAGAGAATTCAAGTGACATGCAAGCAATGGTTGCCTCATTGATAATCTCTGCAAGAAATCGTCAAAACCAGAGAGGATTAGGCGGTAATTTTCCCAATGCTTACTCCACTTCTATAGCCACGAATGACGCTTACGGCACAACAGATGGAGATGGAACAGTAATATCACTCGATGCATTTATTGAATGGGCAGAAACGGAGTTTCCGATGATAGGGTCGGCGTTACCAACGTTCATGCATGTCCTCTTCACATTCTTCTCCCCAGCCGATGTTGACGGCGACAAAGAACCAAGGTTCCCCCCTGGCGTTACACCGTTGTGGATTCCGCAACTTACGATTGATAGCACTTCACATACTATTTACAGTTCTCCATCCAGCACATTCTTCCCATCACCATCAAGTTCTTCTTTCAACCTATTTGCCTTATCTTGTACATCTCTCACCCTAGCTTCAGGAATATGGCATCGTTTATTTTCTTCCGAAGCGAATGGTTTGTCGTCCAATCGATTAATGCATTCCATTCTAGGTTACGGTGGTCCAACTGTCATTTTGATCCGAAATAAGGATACGTCCGACAAAGGAAAATGCGCCAGTGGAGTCTTTGGGGCGTACACATTCACTCCATGGACTCAGGAATCATCTCAATTCTACGGCAATTCCGACTGCTTTCTTTTCAGGCTGGGACCAGATCCCATGGCTATTTATCGTCCCACAAGTGGCGAACAGGATGACACGGGCACGTTTGGAATGAAGAAAGCTGCTAACACAGAAATAGAAACTCACAATTTCATGTATTTCAACTCCGAGGCTCGAAGTAAAGGATATGATGGATTGAGTCACGGAATTGGCTTCGGAGGCACATGTGATATGCCCAGACTATTTATCGACGAGGCTTTAGACGGCTGTAGAGCTGCACCGGATGATCTGACCTTTTGTAAAGGACCACTATTGTCGGGAGTGAAAGATTTTTCCAGCGCGACGTCTCACTTTGAAGTTGAATCAATTGAAGCATGGGGAGTAGGCACCTCACAACTCGTCGAAGATGCTTTGTTGGCGCGCGACGGACAGAGGAATGATGCTCAGAAACGGATTCGACAAGCAATGAAGGGGGTTAAGGGTCAATTTTTGGAAGACTTTCAATCTGGATTAGCCGGGAATAAATTGTTTCAGCATCGCGACCAGATCCAAGGACGAGAAGGAGATTGCAACATTGACCGAGTGGAAGAGGAGACAGGATAACGCAACATTGGGAAGTGCCCATTCGTAGTTCTAACACGCTTTTTTATTAGATACCAGGAGAACTTTTTCAGGCAAAATATATGACGGCACGACTACAGGTCAGACGGCAACGATGAGGACTGCGACGAAGAGGGCGAGGGCGGCAGTATTGATGGCGACGACGACAATGTGTGTGTCTCTGTGTGTGTGTGTTAACTTGTCCTCTGGGCTGGAAAGGTTGTTTCCAATACTAGAGGTTGCCAAACCTTGCTGGACGTGCCTCCCCCCCCTTGTAGCTTGATTACTAGAGATTAAACTAAGACTAAGGCCCACACAGTAAGGCCGTCATCTCGTGCACACCCGGCGTGCTCCCCCCATTCGAAAGAAAAAGCAAAGGCCGCCATGACTATCACTCATCTGACCCAGTTGCATTGTGGACGTCCAAGTCCATTGGCTGTTCCCACCACCAACAGCGTGGTATTGCTCCTCTCTTTCACTCGCCCTCTCTGCATTCGTCAAAAATCGGGCGGGTCACCACGTACACAGCGATTGTCTGTCGACGAATCAAAATGTACTCCTCCATCGTCTTCATCCCACACTCGTTCAGCACGTCCTCCGACCTTGGTAAATCCACTCCCGATTCAGTCCCCTATTTGGCTTGTTCTTCTTGGCCATCCTTTATGCGGTGCAAATATGGAACCCTTCAAGCCGCGCCATTGCGGTCCAAGAGAAACCCACGATTTGGTGCCATAGAGGAGGATGGCTTGGATTATTGCCTGGTAGAACCTGGCGGCAACAAAAGGCGAGACGTTCTCGCTCCAAAGAACCTGCCCGATGCGGGCCCAGGTGGCACGGGTTCTTCGCATCTGGGCGCGGATGGCTTGAATGTCATCATCATCTTGGGACATGAGGCACCCAAGGTACTTGAAGACTTCAACCCGCTCAACACGTCGCCTTGAACCAAAAACTGCTGGCATAGGGCCAGCGCCGACGCCACCGTCATCTCCCGCTGCTGTTTCTGCTCCACCCCAATCTGACACTCCTTGGAGAATCTGTGTCAGGGGTATGCAGGGTGAACCTGCATTCCACATTGCTTGCATCGACCGAACCTGCCCTCCTTTGGGACTTTCACCAAATCCAAAGGATGGATATCCCGAATGCCTCTGCATCATCCACCCATCCCACAAGTGTCCCTCGCAGCCCAGATACGGGCATGATAAGGCACCGGGGTACAACACCTCATTGACCGTGTAGAGGACTGGTGGGCGTACCTCCAGCAGTTCCTTGGCTACCACTGCCTGCTGGTAGATGTCATGGGCATCCGCCAGGTGGCGGCCGAGAGAACTTGCTTTCAGTTCTTTCCCGCACTGCCTGCATCACACGTCTCAAGAGTTCCACTCCAAAGCCGTTATCTGTCCCCGTTGCATCCACCGGTACGATTCTGTCGATAACTGCGTTTGGATCTGCCCCGTAGTGCAGATCATGGTTTGGGTCTTTGATGTATTTGTCTGAAGACCGACCCTCTCAAACAGATCGTGAGAATGTCGAGCATGTGTTGAAGGAATCCCGCATCCCGTGATGCAAGATATGCATCGTTGACTTAGAAAATGGCAAAGAATGCTGCCATCATCTTGAGGAGCTCATCCTCCTCATACTCCTCGCCCTCCCGCAACTGCTGAATCCACTCCAGTACAACTACATTGACCAAGATATTGAATAGCTTGGCTGATAGTGGCCCGCCTTGGGTGACACCATGGCCAGCCTTGAAGTCTGTGCCATAGTACCCCGATGCCCAACAGACCATGATTGCGTCCCTCCAATACGTGCATACCAATCAAACCAACCAAGGACCAGCACCGTACCCCTCTAAAATGAGGATGCACCGCTCCCTATCCATGGCATCAAATGCCTTTTGTAAATTGAGAAAAACGCTGTAGAAGGACTTCAGCTCAAGGTACGCGAGCTGCTGCGCAAACTTGGCCTCGATAATTGCCATCCCCGTGCCGCGTTTGTTACGGCAGCCATGAAGGCTGTCGTGCAGGACAAACACGTCCAGCCGATGATTGATGATCCGTTCAATCACCTTCCAGATGGGTTCCAAGAGCCCATGCCATGGTAGTCCCCCCGCCCTTTGGAATCAGGATGACTATTATCCAAAGGAGCAGGCAAGGGATCTTGCTGTGAGTCCAGGCTGCTTGGACCAACTGGACGAAAAGGCGCCAATGGTCCCCATCGCCGGGGCCGCCCCCTAGCCGCTCGGGGTCTTCCTCCTGACGGATGCTCCGAAGCCACTCTTTGACATGCTCATCACTCATCCCAGAGGCTCCTGCTGCATGACCATTGGACAGCTTGCTGGCAGCAGTTCATATTTCCACTCCCGATGGAACGTCATTGTTGATTTGGATCCTTTCGACATTGATTAAAAGAGGGTTGCTCGGCAACAACCTCCTCAGGTACAGATCAACTCTCTCCAAAGTCTGGTGCTCCATAGTTTGGAAGCACGGTTTTGCCAGTGTCTCCGATGCAGCCCGATGCCATCTCTTCAGATGGCGGAAGGCCTCTTGAACATTTCCCTCTGTGAGTTTGGACTTGATGAGAGTCCCAACCCGTTCCGTGCGATCAGCACGGTCCTTGCTTTGCCAATTTGGCGTTGCATACGATGACCCCCAGTTTGACACAGGCGGCCGGTACGGTGGAGCATCGCCTGATGGGCAATTAACCGCCAGCTCTCCTCAGAGATCCAGTCGTTGCATTTACGCCGCGTTGGCGCATTCTCCTCACAAGTAGCCCACAATTCCCCAAATAAACGTTTCCGCGCGTCCTGCTCCTCCACGGGAGGGAGTTGCAGGGGGAAAGTTTGGCGGCTCTTGCTATAATGATTAAGCATGCCAAGCTTCCACTTTTGAATGAACGTGAAGACAGCCCAATGATCCGAATTGTGGATCCTGGGCTGCCGAAATGCCACATTATGAAAATGCCACAAGTCCATCTCCCTTGCCATGCAATTATCTGGCTGGGATTGATGCCAATGTCCCCCCCTTTGTTGTC
>JALLBA010001401.1:0-17307 GCA_036939675.1 Cyclostephanos invisitatus
CCTCCCCCCCCCCCCCCCCCCCCCCCCGTTCTGCACTTTGCCTCTAGATCCACGTGGCGATGGCACCGGCGGCTGTTCCATCTACGGCCTCATCGATGCGTATTCGACCTCTTCCGCAGCCGACGCTGCATCCGACATCGGAGACGTCGTCGACGTCGCGTCGTGTCGACGTCGATTCCTACGCAGCGTCGGACGGCATTTGTCGAGCGACGAGGTAGGACGCAGGGGCATCGTCGTTGCGATGGAAATGGGACGCGTCGCGGATACTATCGGGTCGCAATTCCTAATCACGTTGGGCGATGGGGGGGGGAATGATGCCAACGACAACGGTCTCGGGATGCTGCCCGGATGCGCGTCGTCGACATCGGGTGTCGATGGCGATATGCACGATAGTAATCGCGGGTCGCGGAAGTACCTCTCGTTGGGGACGGTCGTCGAGGACGATTCGAGGGTGTTATCGAAATTGAACAGATCGTATTGCGACGACGACGGCAGGCCGTACGCCGACGTTCGAATTATACGCGCACTGGTGATACACGATCCGTACGACGATCCATCGGGTATGGACGAGCTGTTGATGAGGAGGGGGGTGGTCACATCATCATCCACGACGAACGACACCGCGGAGGACGACGGCGATATCGACGACGACGACGAAAACGATGTTGACCTCATCGAGGGATATCCCCTCGCACCGTCCTCTCCGTCGTATGATCGTCCACCCGAGGAGGTCGTCCCGATTCGCATACCCGCCGATGATGCGACGCTCTTTGCGACGGCGGGATGGGACGATGAAGCGAACGACGACGGGGAGGACGAGGACCGTATTAGGATCGAACTGCACGAGCGTCAGGAGGAGGAATATCGACGTAGGCAGGACGACAGTCGAGCGGTCGTACTCGAGATGCTCGGCGATCGTCCGTCGGCTGAGGTCATGGCGCCGGAGGACGTTTTATTCGTGTGCAAGCTCAATCCGCTGACCACCGACGACGACCTCGAATTGATATTCGCACGATTCGATCCGAATGCGAAGGCGGAGATAATACGCGATCCGGACACGGGGGCCAGTTTGCAGTATGCGTTTGTCGAATTCTCATCGAAGGAGGCATGCAACGAGGCGTATTTGAAGATGAATAACGCGTTGGTCGACGATAGGAGGATACGCGTCGATTTCAGCCAAAGCGTGTCGAAGGTGTGGGATCGTTATAACAAGAGGTACAGGATGGGCGATCGGGGTGGTGGTATCGACAGGGGATACATGGACGGCGACGACGGTGGCGGTGGGAGGGGTGGATGGGGGAGAGGCGGACGAGGACGAGGACGAGGGCCGGAACCGGGACGAGGATACGGCGGGGGCGCGAGCAATCGCCCGCCGCGCGATGGAAGGAACCGGCAGGATCATCGACCTGCGGTGACGGAGCACGATGTGAGGGGAACTGGATCAAGTCACCGCCGTCCTGATGACAGGCGCAAGCAGGATCATCGAGTTGCGACGGCGCACGATGAGCGAGGAGGGAAAGGCTTCGGTAGAATAGCGCGACATTCGAGCCGTATCGACGAGGGCGAAGCCCAGAATCGTCATTCTCACGTCAACGAAGACGGTCGAAGTCGAAGACGCAGCCGCAGTAGAAATGCTGTCGAGGGAGAAAGTGAACGACGCAGTGGGTGTGGCAGCAGACGCGATAACCGCGCCCACTCACGAAGGAGCCGATCTCAAAGCGTCGATAGTTCGTCCGAAGACAGTCGTCGAAGGAGGAAGAAGCATCGCAGAAAACACCACCGTCGTCGTAAGGATGATTCCTCACGGGACAACGAGCGCAGTTGCAGCCGCGAGCGAGAGAGGACGCGCAAGGGAGGGCAACGCCACCGCCATCATCGTCGTCGACGGGATGATTCATTCGAGAAGGAGGAAGAGAATGATACGCACCGCGAAAAACGCCATCGTCGGCGTGACGATTCCTCTGATGAAAATTATAGACAGGGGGGGAAACGAATTCGTCGTCACTCCCGTGACGACATTCATCGTCAGCGCTCACCATCATAGGTAATGTGGGTCGTGGTAGTCAAAGCGCATAGGGCCCCCTCCTTAGAGCCTCCGATATACCTGTAATAATTTCAAGCTATCCAGATTCAATCTTGCCATTGTTATAACTTGCTATATCTCCGCATTTCATCCAGCCCTCTTGATTTCTACCGAAGAATCGATATCAATATTTCTACCAACGAATCAATATCAATATTTCTACCAAAGAATTGAAACCAATCAATACTTGTTTGCCTCGGTTTCATATCGTAAACCCGCAGTACTCTACGGTCTCGCTACGATTTTAACGCGGTTGGGGTTACCATTGGCGGTAATAGCGGCTCTGTTCAGTCTGTCATTCTCGGGGAGGTACAAAAATATCGAGCCTTGTCTTCTTAAAGCAATCTCCCTCACTCTCGACATCGCTACCCCATAAATTTTTGGATGTGCATGAATTGGATTCCCATATGAAATCATCCCAAAATCTTTCGTCGTCTTAAAATTCGTTGTTGAAAGCATTCACCATTTCCGTAGCATTTACATCGTCTGCTAATTCTTTCTCCTCAACTTCATTGGCATCTGTGCCTCCTTTGCATGGTCTGCGAGAGCGAGGAGCGCCATGTTTGTAGCATTGCCTTTAGGGTTAGCGTTACTTTTATATTACTAAAGAGTATTCAGTAGATATTTGAAACCTTTGGTTCACCAATAAATGGTATTTATGGTGACCGGGGAGAGACCCCGACGCAATGAGTCTCTGATATACTCGAAATAATGTCTGGCTATCAATATTCAATATTGAAGTTATAACTAGCTGAATCTCCCAATTTCATCCAACCCTCTTGATTTCTACCAAAGAATTGATACCAATCCATCCTCGTTTGGCCCGGTTTCAACATACACTCGTAGTACTCTACCAACACAATTTTTCCCCATAGAGGGTCTCGCTACGAGTTCAACACGGCTGGGCTTACTATTGACAGTAACAGCGGCTTTGTTAAGTCCGTCACTCTCGGGAAGGTACAAAAATATAGAGCCTTGCCTTTTATAGTCATTCTTCAAGTAAACCTTTACGTGTCGGTCGCTCCAATCTAATGAATCGACTTCGAAACCACAACTGAAATGCAAATCGCTACCTATGTATTGCGGACGAGTTGGATCGGCAGGCTTGATGTGAAATATTTCTGTCGCGTGGGGCTTCAGCTTTTTAACGAGAGGATTGTTATCCAGCAGCGTCTTCATATGCGGGAAGTAAAGAACAAAATTAAATTGCGTTGAGGCAAATTTTGTAACGCATACAGATGGAGGCATATTGATGCAAATCTTACCTGATGCGGTATCCACACATACTCAGATGACCAGAACGAAAAGAGATGGAATCCATGCTCCGACATTTCCTTGGGTGACGATGAATTATCATCGGCTATGGATCTAAGACTTCGCGGCGCCCCTGTCGCAGCAAAATCATCAATACTGTGGGCGACGAGAGCACTGAAGGAGACACTAAGCGTTGCTGTGTGTTCAAGCCAGTTACTAAGCGAGACAACTGTCCACGAACCAAGTCCCGATGCAACTTTGATGCAACTGCGCTCTCGGCTGTAAGGGTCAACATCCATATCCCCTGGCGAGTATATGAATTCGCATTCGATCTTTGACGCTTGCTCTCTTAAAATTTTTTGAGGATACGTAACCTCTATCGATTCAGGCTGACACAAATCTTCTGATCTAGACTTTTCTGTGTCGTTTGTCAGTGTAGTCTTCTCTGTGCACCAAAGCCTGAGAACCGACGGCATTCCACGATTCTTTGTGCTGTGTAAATCCAATGGAACCGCGGTGACACTTGTCAGAGGGAAAATTCGTTGAGCGATTCTCAGTCTAGCCTCGCTTACTTTCTCCATATCATCTGACAACAGCAACATGCCACCAGTCATTGCCACGACTGAGGCTGCACTAACAACTTCATCGTCTGTGAGCTTGGTTGATTCGCCGAGAAGTATGCAGTCAGGATCATTGTGCCACCAACGATGGCCGAAAGGACTTCTCGACATGGTATTTCGGAGCATCCCTCGCAACGCTGGCAAAGTCCCATTGTCTGAGATTGTTTAAAAGACCAAAAAGAAGATTCAGTGAGCCGTCAGTTGTGACAGTAATCAATTCAAAGAGGAGTGGTTAGAGAACATGTTGCTTACCCCAATATGGAAATGGAAACGGCGGAACAAAAGTTGGTCCTGTATCACAAGAAACTCTCATTCCATCAACAAAACCAACAGCCGATCCAATTGGGCATCCACATCCAATGATAAATGTTTCTTTCCCCGCTGCTGCTCTGATGGTGCGCAAGCCTAAATGCATCGCCTCCGCACGACTCATGGAAGGGTTGTGTTTTCCATTTCCTGCAAGACATGATGCATACAAGAAGTCAAGCTTCAGCACATCAAATCCCCATTCATCAACAGCTCGACGAATGGTATCATAGACATGCTTCAATACTGCAGGATTCGTAGCATCAAGGCCATAGAAGAACTTGCCGCAATTTGCAGAATTAGCGTGTCGGCCCATGTCATTGCGGATTATCCAGTCTGGATGATCTTTCGCCAGAGACGAAAATTTGTCGCAAGCAAAGGGAGCTAGCCACACACCTGGCTTCATGCCCTTAGCACGTATAGCATCAGAAAGGACTCTCATGCCACCGTCATTAACAAACTTCCCAGGTTTGAGTGAATTCCAGTCACCCCATGCAGTCATGTAGCCATCATCAATGAGACATACGTTGAACCCGAGCGAGGTCATTGAATTCTCTAATATATCAGCGTTCTTGGACAGACTCGCGTGACTGATGTCGTCATAGTAATGATACCACGAACACCATCCGCATGTGAGACCCTTTTCCATTGGTCGTGCTTCGTTATGGTCCCCAACGGCGTGCACATAATACACCATCGCCTCCTCATCGTACGTATTCCTATCGACTATTTGGCAATACGCCCAATCGCTTGAGATGCTTCGGTTTGCCACAACACCTTCGTGACAGGAGTACAAACAAAAGCGACGAAGGTCCTTGTCCAATAGGACTGATCCATATTGCTGCCGTTGCGATAAAAATCCAATAATTACAGCCGGGCCACCTTCTTCATCAAGTACGATGCGTTCATCATCATGTTGCGATGATGCAACGCCATTAGAGCTGATGCATGCAAACATGTCAGATTTGTAAAAGGCATTTCCTTCGTGCAGTTTATCATCTTCGCCATCATCGTCGTCATCGATGATTTCTATTTCCATGTTCTTGCCCCAAAAGTCACTTCCATTAGCATAATTTTCAGACAATGCTACCCCACCATGATTGAATGCTTTGCTAAGTACATTAGGCATGGCACTTTTAGGCTGCACTTTTCCTTGAACGACGCTTCCCGAGAACGACCAGCTTTGATATCCATGAATGTAAACGTTGGTTGGTTTTTCATGGTCGTAGGATGATGAGCCGACTTCTTTTCCTCCTTGATGCAAATGCAACGCACCATCCATCAATATAAAAGAATCCACTGCAACGAGAGAATTTGGCGGATGTTCTACCTTCCACAATAGAGGAGGACATTTGTGTACAGCTCTATCCCGTTGTGTGTCATCACTGCCCCCTTGGTATGGAATAGCAAACGTAAGAACAGGCCCCCAATGTTTCCCTTCCAAACCGCTCCCCGAGTCTTGATTTATCCACGGAGAAGGGGGAAGACTGTCCCAATTCTTCAGATCAGGTAGATCATAATCGCTACCCATGACACTGGCATCCTGCGAGTCTTTTCCATTACTATTGGGACCGAACTTAGATCGTAGGTAGATTCTCAAGGCATTGCATTTCCCAACACCCTGAATCGACACTCCGCCATCCGTCTGTTTGGACCCCGACGCTACATTAACGACGGACGAAGATACACCTACGGGCTCGATCCGAATAATGTCATCCACCGTGTAGTTCACCGTCACTCGATGGATTGGATTTGGCGCTCCCGTGATCCGCCTCTTGATTTTCCCCCATCGAATCCGACATCGTTTTTGCCGCCGAGTCTTCGTGCGTCCGCCGCGACCAACGACTATTTCGCGACACTTTCCGCAGACGCATGCTGCCCCCTTCTCCATGCACCAGCCCACGGACTTGTGCCAATACTCCCTCGACTTGGAAATATTTGTGTAAGATGGGTACGCTTCGTGGACGGGTCTGTATGTCACAGAGAGGAGTTTTGAACTGGTAACGTTCCACTGAGACGGAGACGCTCGGGATGAGTAGGACCAGCTCCACTTCTTTGATCGGTTCTGTCCTATATTTATTTTATTACTGGTGTCTTTGGCAGCCGTCGCTAGATCATCGCCCCCGGACAACGTTGCCACGGACACGCCGTGGGGGCATAGCTCGGCAAGATAGCGCGATGACGATAGCGGGGGGAGGGGCGAGTAAAGGAGGCCGTAATCATTTCCAACCGGCGCACGATTTTTTGGCAACAATTGCACGCCCTCCAAGTCGAGGTTGTCGCTCCCTTGGGATTCCGAGCTGTCATTGATGTAGGGGTTGGGAATATTCAAACGGAATGTCCACCCAGGATAATCATCAGTTTTGTTTGCTGTCATTCTACCGTCGTCAGAAGATATTTTGCTCGCCATCCAGCTCCATCGCCAACCACTATTATCTCTTTGAGTAATAGCCCTCTCTAGAGGGGGAGAGATCGGCGGCGATTGAGGTGAGCGGAGTCTACTAAGGTACGCGCTTAGGAGGTAGTCGGAGGCGACGAGGATCGATTGGATGAGCGTGATGTGGAGTTGACATCAATAAGTACTACTCCATTACGTAGGGACGATGTGATAAGTACGTAAGTAATACGTGAGAACGAGATCCTCGACTCTCAAGGTTAGGTATCGTACTTGGAATTTTTTTCAAATCATTGCTAATTTTGTTTTAGGACGGGACTTTCTCTTGCGCGAAGTAATGTCAAGCATCAACAACAGCGTCGCAACCACTTGGGAAAAGGAGACCTTCAATCCCAAGGCACCATTGGATGCCACCGGTAGAGTCATGGAAATCAACAATGATGACATTGCCTCGTTTCGAGGTTGGTTTCTCAAAGTAAGTTGTGTGCAACCTTGCGATTGACTGGTTTAACGGGCGACATCCAATTAAACTTCCTCCTTCTTTGTCCAACCCAAATGTAGGAAAAAAGAGATACCTTCAAAAAGGGCCAAACGCTCTTGCCTGTCTCCAGTTCCAATCGCAGATGGTTCACGATTGAGCGCGGTGACAGTGGTCAAGCAACAGACTTATTAATCTGCTATTACAAGAAGTCTTCGGCAGAGAAGGAAGATCGCTGTGGCTGGCTGTTTTTGAATGATATTGTCGCGCTCAGTCAGGATATACCAGATCGATGGATCACCATTGAACACCCTACGAGAATAATGCGCATTCAAAGTCCCACTCCGGCGCAGCACCGTGTTTGGTTTCACATCTTATCGAAGTACTGCAAAAATGTTCGAAATGATGGTAAATCCCCATCGTCATTACAGCCGACCGAAGGTCTACCGTACTTTTCTGAAGAGTCGGCGCGGAAGGCACGAAGGAACTCCACGAAAGAGGAGAAAGGTCCTATCGTGAGCACTCCGAAGGACGAGCTTCGATTCTTGACAGAAATCACAGGCCAAAAAGCGATGGCGGCGGAGAGTTTGTTTCCTAATGCATCATCCTCAAGACCTGTGTATGACGACGAGGAATGCGGTAGGTCAAATAGCGAGTCTTCTTCTCCCGCCTCAAACCTTGGTGAACGATTGAGCAGCGCACTCGTCGACAATGCCTTTCCGTCGGAGTCAGAAGAAAAAATTGGGGCTGATCTTCTCCTCTGTAATAAGCTAAATTTGGCTGTTATTTCATTCTGTGAGGGTCCAATGGAGTCGCGTTCAGGACACGATCAACTCGATATGAAGGATTTGAGAACGGCTTGGTCCGAGAGCGATAAACTCCTTCTACGCGAAGAGAAAAGCGGCATCATCGCATCGAGCATAGGTCACGCTTCGAATGTTCCTTCGAGCCATTCTTCATCATCAACGAATATCATGACGAGATCCTCAACTTATCGATTGCTTTTCGGGAATGATGACGAAGAAGAGATCGTCCCAGACAAAGACTTCCTAGATGACTGGGACGGTAGAAGGGAAAACAGCCCATGATGGAGTGTTCGGGGTTATGATTAAGGATAATTATAAAACTGTCTGTGCTTCACTTATTCTTGCGCTTTGGATAATCACGGCTTGCATTTGTCTGCATCACTTGACCCGTTCGATCGCCACCGTCTCGTCGCCACCTGACTTTTCCATTGCCTCTAAAAATTTCCTGACCTCATTCTTGCTCCGGAATTTGTATGATTTCTTGGGGCTATACCAGAAATAATCCGCCCTCGGACCGCCCTCTTTGATTTTTTCGCGGAATTTCTGCCTTACTACCCAGCCAGCGGGGAGTCCTTCCGCGGGCTTTGCCGGGAGTTGCGATTCTTGCTCCGTCAGAGTGGGGTGTCCCTTGACAGATTTTTTCCTTGTAGACTTATTAGCCTTCTTCATTTCATCTGACAGGTCGACACCACTTCGCTTCAACCGCCTTTGATTCACCTCATGATCCAAAGTTGCGATCCTTGCATTCTCCTCACTTATTCCATCGGGATCCTCCTCGTCGAACGCGAAGACCACGGGAAAGGAATCAATTTCATCTTCTGCGAAGTCTGCCAGAGGAAGCCCCTCGAGTGGCCCCAACGGGACTTCTCCCGTTCTTATAACGGATGACGTTGAAACCGCACTTAAACCACCCACCACGAAGCTATCAATCGCTTCGTTCAACGATTCCTTAAACTCGTCGAGCACGTGGTATACCTCCCCGTCTTCCGAGGTGGCGTGGCGTATCCTCGCAAACGCCGCCTCGATCACGGAGGACAGTCCCCCCTCCATTTTTTCTCTAGATACGATCATCCGGCCGTCAGATAGAGGAAGTTGCAATCGAGGACGATTGACCGTGGCCGGAAAGACGAGAAGAGGCCCGCCCTTGTCGGATACCCGATACGGTCGTTCGTCCAAGCCATCGCGTGCCCGCTTCCCCCCCGAGGATGGCGACGATGCCACCGGACCCCTCGCGACGTCGCGCGCTCTCTTGATGGATGGTCGTCTCTTCCTCACCTCGCCGGTCCCATCCTCGACCACCGGTGGATCAATCCGCCTGCCATCGATGGCATCCAGGAGTTCCATCCATCGACGTAGCGGGATGCGATCCCTCACGTACAGATTCGCGTAATTCGCCAGGAACATACCCCTCGATTCATCGTCGTGATTTTCGACGTACCTCTGGTGATGCGGCGGGGCCTTCAAGACGCAATCGTCGAAGTCGAACGGACCCACAAGCCGCGTCTTTTCATCCATCAAATTCAATATAGTAGCCTGGGCGAGGTACTTGGCATAATCGGGATGGAATTCAGGGGCGACGATCTCATCCCCATCGCCGCTGCCGCTGCCGCCTCCATCTTCTTCCCCCTTCCCCATCATATCGCCGCGATAATCCGCAAAGCGCTGCAACATCGCCACTTCGCTATTGGGGGGGAATTCCCTCCACCTCCCGACGTGGTGGTTGCCCTTTTTGTCGTAATGATACTCGCGCCATTCGATCCAATATCGGCTTTCGCTGTCCGGCTTGGGCCTTCTCATCTTCTTGGACTTCTTCGGCACCGCCGCCGTCTCGTTGTCGTCGTCGTGTATGCCCCTATCGTAGCTGGCCTTGGCGTAGAACTCGACGTAGTACCGTCCGGTCGATCGACAATCCAATTGCAATTCCGGATCTAGACACTGATCGAGGTCCACCCTTACCAAATACCACCTCGTTTCGACCTCCTCCTTCTTCATCCTCGCTTTCGTCCTCTTCTTACCGTAATTGCCATCACCCTGCCTCATTTTTTCCATCTCCTCCTCCTCCCCCCCCCCCCCCCCCCCCCCCCATCTCTTCGGTGCCCCCCCCCCCTCCTCCTCCTTCTTCTTCTCCCTCTTCTTCGATACATCATTGGATTCGTCGATACCGCGATCGTCATGGTCTGCGTTGTACGCGACGAAGAAGAGCCTGTCGCGACTGCCCTCGATCTGCGAGAACAACTCCGCGGGCGTTTTGGGACGAGTCGCAACGACGATGGAGGCGGATGTCGGTCGATTGCCGCCCCGATCTCCCGCCATCGCCGTCGTAGTCTTGGTCGTCGCTCCTTCGGGGAGGCATACGTCCTTCGGACGATCATCGTGGGGTTCATCGCCGTTCCTCCTCGTCGCGTCGTCGTTGTTATCGTCGAAGACTGAGGCCGAGGCCACGACGGCAAGGGTGGAAGAGGAGGAGGACCGTCCCCCCCCCTCCGCCTCGTGGGGCGTATCTCCCGCCCCATCATTCGCCATATCGTCGATGGACTCGGACGACATCGAAAAAAGGGGGCTCTCTTATATCACGCTGTATATAACCGACGACCGACGGAGGCGACAACGAGTGTGAAACGACGACGAGGGGGAAATGAGAAATGAGAGAGTACGATGGTGGATCATGTTGTGAAGACGAGCGAGAGGCGGTGGCCGCCGGGCGGTGGCTTCCCTCGAGAGTTATGCTTACGATACACACCGATAGATTACGCACGAAATCAGCGAGTGCGGCCCGTCCCCGACAAAACTGAGAAAAAATGAAAAAAATATGTCTGCCAACGACGCCAACAACGCCGCCGCCGCCGGCGGCGACGACGACGATGAATTCACCATACGCGTCACCGGCGAAATCCCCTCTCCCTTCACGCCCACATCGGAGAAGCGGGGGGGGACGAAGAACAAGTCATCGTCGGGAAAGGTCAAGGCGAACGCACGAGGGGGGGTACCGCGCGGCGGCGGCGGCGGCGGCGACGTCGACGGGGGTTGCACTCGACGACGATTCGACATGCGCCTGCGACCGTCGACGACGTTCGACGCGTTGCGTGGGCGCGTCGTAAAAGAGTTCCTCGAGGCGTCGACGACCATCGCCGACCCCGTCGTGGGGGGGAACTTCCCGTACGACGTGTCCATCCTCGTCGGGTTCCCCCCCAGGGCATTGACCGCCGCATCCGCCTCCACAATGCGCGACCTTGGCATGCGCCCGAACGAGAGCGTGATCGCGAGGTTCGTCCCGTCCACGACGTTGACATCCGTCGGGGGGGGGGAACATTCGAACGATGCGACGATGGCGGGGTCGAGGACCGACGATGCCGTCGGGGTGCGCGGACGCGACGATGATGGTCGCGAAAATGACAACGACGATGACGGCCCTCGTCGGGGGAAGCGAGCGTCGGCATTGGCCGCCACGGCGAACTTCAAGGACGTCATCGCCGCCCAGGATGCCGCGATGAAGAAGGAGAAGCTGACGACTGCGACGAGGAGGGGGGGGATGACCGGGAATAACATCGTCGGCCTCGGGGTGAGGATTGGCCCAACCGCCGTTGGCGGGGGCAAACGACGCAAGGCGGTGACGATGGAGGGTGCTGGCTATCGTCTCTCCGATGGCAAGGCGTTTGCGGGATCTCCGTCGACGGCGTCGAGGCGGCACGGGAGGGACGATAATGCCGGGGGACGGGCGTCGTTCAAGGGCGAGGACGACGTCGCGAACAAGCTCCTATCGTCATTGGGTGGGGGCGGAGGAAACGTTGACAAGTACCTCCGATCGGCGATGAGGGGCGCCGTCGCGAAGACGTACGAGGCATCCCGGGCCGCCGCGCGCGTTTCGGCCGTCGATGCCGGGGAATACGTTCTTCAGAGGGTCAAAGGCGGGAGCGTCGTCGACGGCGACGGGGTGGTGCTGGGTACGGCGAACGATCACGATTCTCTAACTAGGAGCAAGGAGGGTGATGGTGGCGTCGCCGCGATCGACGACGACGTTTACCTAGGCAGAACGCTGTATAACGTGTCGTACACCAAGGGGATGGATGGCAGGGGAATGTACGAAGAGCGGGTGGAGATAATCGGACTATCGGTCCTCAAGAGTGTGCTGAAGTCTGTTTACAATACCGACCCGTCGTCATATGATGCGGATACAAACAATAGCGATGGCTTCAGAGAGAATGTGGACGGCAGGCTTCGCCCTGTTCTGATTGCCCAGTTGTCTCCCCGCGCCTTCTGGTCGTTGGTCTATCACTGCAGCGACGGCTCAACAGAGGACCGACAGCCGGCGACCGCCCGGTTATCAGTGGCGAGTATGCTCCGATCGACGTTGCCGGAATTGAATTGGTCGCACCTTGATCGCGGGGGGAGGATGAGGGCTTTGAGCGAGAAGGCAAAGTCAAATTTGAAGCAACTGGCCGTCGGCGGTGGGTCGGAGTGGACGTCGACTGGATCACCCGCCGACGGCGCTTCTCAAGACGAGTGCGCGGAAGCGAGGGCGGTACGAGCCGTTGAGGATCTGGCGGAGTCGGCGTTGGATGCAGCCATGGCCGATGATGATGCAGGCTCGAAATTGACCGAGCGAGAGCGTAGGCTGGCCAGATTCGACAACGCAAATGTTGCCGTGACGAATCCCCATCAACGCGACGTGCCCCCAGAGGATGTTTGGACTTTGGTCACACCCCAAGAGGATGACATTGATGAGCTAATCGAATGTATCATGGAGGGGTCGTCATCGATCGAGTTAGGTGAGAGTTCCAATGCAAATGGAACCTCCTACAACGAGACGACCGCGAGGTTCTGGGCGGGCATATTGCTGGACAACAACGGCGTGAGGAATTGGAGAGAAATGGCTAATTCGGAACCGAAACGCATCCTCTCCCTGCTATCATCAGATGAAAGCGCTCATCTTCTCCAACATCGTCCGCCCTCTTGCGACGCCGTCGAGAAATGGATTGATTCCTCCCGCTCGCGCGCCCTCGAGGAGATCATGCTCGAGATACTCGACGGCGATCATGACGCGCTGGAATCGTTACAGGAGAATGCTCGCTCTTGCACGCCGCGGGATTTGATATTTTGGAAATCCGCCCCGTCGATGCTGTTAGATGCCATGATGTCCTCATCTCCTCCCACCAATGAGGCGTCGACGTCGTCGCCTTCTCCAGAGCGAAGGTGGGATAAGTTCGATGCGATACGATGGATCAAGAGGGCTGGGATTGCTCTGGGAAAATGCACGTGGCTGGAATTGTACACTTCACGATCGGTCCCCTGATGACATAAACATTCGTTTCGCACAAATAGGTCGTCACATTATTTATGAATACTCTGCGAGAATAATCATCTCATCATTAGTCATACGTAAATATCATACAGCCCGCCACCAATGTCGTAGAGAGCAGATCATATCGTTCATTGAGAATCACCTGTCTCTCTCGCAGTCACGTTTTCAATTTCTTCGACCGATGCCGATGAGAGTCCGCGTCATCCTCGTCGTCGTCGTTGTCGTCATCTTCCCCCCCGAAGACGGCGGCGCTGCCTCCACCCTCGCCTCCACCCTCCGCTAGCCTTTCGCTCTCCGATTCGAGCTTGCTCCCACCCGCCCAAACGCCCGCGGCAGGCGTCGGGCCGAAATCCTCGTCGTCATCGTCATCGTCGTCGTCGTCGTCCGTTTCGCTATCCCCCCCTCCCCGCGCCGCTTCCCCCCCCCTCCCCCCCTGCCTGCGTTCCAACTCCTCCATCCTCATCTCCCTGGCGATCTGTACGGCCGCTAGATTCTGACCGTACTTATTCCCGAAAATATTCCTGGGCTGTCCGACGCCGGACGCGCATCCCCGACAGCCCGTCGTCGGATCCATCGCGAGCAATTGTTCCGGCGAGCGATCCTTCAACGGCACGCGACATATCGACGTGGTGCCGAATTTGTAATTATTCGAATTAATAACGTACGTCGAGCATAGTCGTTCGTATCCCGTCTTCTTCCACTTGGCGATGAGGGCGGGATCCACGAGCTTATTCTTGATGCAATAGTCGTATACCCTCTTGTTGATTTTATTGTGGGTGTAGTACATGTCGTAGACGTACCGGGAGCTGGTTATTTCGCGGAAATATTACGAAGCGGGGATACGGAGGCATTATAAGCGACAAAGTGATGAATTAAGCAAAGAATACCAGCGTGCCTTCTCCGAGGGAAGCACCACTCGCCGCGGCCGTCGTCCCCAACTTACCGCTGCCAGTTGATCTGATGGACCGGCCACATTGACTCGGTGTTGCGTTTGTTCGCATTGGACTCGCGTACCTTGTCGCGTAACTCGTTTTCGAGGGAGGAGAGGACTGGAGCGAGATAGGCGAATCCCTTTGGTGGCTTCTTCGCCTTCGGATCCCATCGGTTGGTCGACATGGTCTAATTATTTTTGGAGCTCTCTCATGTGAGTATTAAAATTTTATCATCAGTCCCCAGACGTACGGATACCCCGAAAGTACGTAGCCTCCTTAACTAAAATAGGATACGATACTACTTGGTAGATATGAGTGTGAGGTAGGGATAAGGAAGTGACTACGTACATACATACCTCTAGCGGACGGGCTGCGGAGAAAGTCGCTCCGACAGCAGCAAGCATGGATGTGGCCTCCGCTTCGGCGTCCTCTGGCGCGAGGTCAGAATCTAATTCAGCAACACAGAGAGACAATATGCGGTGGCCTGCTACTTTGCCATGGCGTCAATTGCATGGATGAACCTGATCGTGGCATCCCTGCTGACGTCGCATTTTATCCTCGTCCGTGCCACCGCCGTCCACGATGAAAGCGAGTCCTCCTCCGCAGTAGTATACGGTCATCTCCCGAAATCTTCATCGGATATACTGACCAAGAACTCCTGCAGGGGTGACGATGTGATGCGATTGCTCGATGAAAATTTTGATACTACCAACGGAAACGACGACCCGTTCTTCCGTTGGGTGATCTCGGCGCGACACACGACTTGGAATCCGCCGGGATGGGAGGTGGCATTGCCCCGCTTGATAAATCGCACTTCTGCAATTGATGATGTTATTACTATCTCAGCTGCCGCCGAGAAGGAGGACGACGATAGGTATTACGCCAGGGTCTTTGATCTACTCAATTGGGCGAGGGAACGGAATTTACTTCCAGTTCCCATCGATATCGCATCGATTTGCCACAAGGGAATGAATTCCCCGAATAATACGCGTCCCGACGACGGGCGGGGAGGTTCGCCGCGTGCATCCGGCTTTCTGTGGTGGGGACACGACGCCTGCATCGAAAAACTCCGATCGGTCACACGCACATCGTCCGCGTGCATCGACATACCCGGGATAATCGTTGCTAATCCTAACCCACCCATGAAAGTCAACAATCCTTGTCATCTGCCGTACAGGATGGTGGACGGGGCGCACAGGATGTGCCTTCGGAAACACCTCCTGCACTTCGTGACCGCGGAGCTTGCAGAGCTCGAAGGAACGGCCATCGAAGAACCGGTCGACGACGATGGGGAGGTCCCTCGGAGGAAGCGGCATTTGCGCGAGGCGATCGATAGGGCCAGGTACGGACTCTTCCTCGTGCTCGATCAAACGACGTTCGAGGCCATGTTAACGAGCGTGGATCCCCATTCGTCTTGGGCGAGGAATAAGCATCATCTGATGCAATCGGTCACAAGGGAGGTCCGCCTAAAGTGGAAGGCATGGATGGGACGGGTCATGGACCCTCGACAGTATGAGCGGCATGCATGAAGCACTACCATAGCATGCAGGTTGGGTTGAACTTTTGAGAGAGTAATGCCTTGGCAACCAGGCGCAAATCATCAATTATGGCGTCACTGAGATGGGCAAGCCATCAGGAACAGTATTGCTTTTATGCGTGCACAAGCAAGTGAAGCAAATCCCATCATTTTCTTGTCCGCTGCATCAATATGTAGCATAACATATCCTCACAGCATACTACTAGCAAAAAAATCTGTTCACAGATATTTCATGTTTAGAGAATGCACCCTTTTTTCTTTCCCTTCATCTGTCCTACGTCGGTTCTCAGCTAGGATCTTTTTAGTTGTTGGATTGATTGACATGAGTCTAGATTGACAATAGAATTGTGATTACCTCTACTCGCCTAGTGCGATATTTAAATAAATAAAACTAGGTAAACCAGCATAGGATATCCTCCCCCATGGTCATAAGTGCTTGCCTTACTAAGAGCTTCGACTGATGCTGTGTTTTGCTTGATCTTCTTCATCATCGGATTCATATTCCATGTCTTGAAAATCCTCTCAAATCTTGACCGTAGGTGTCTTTTGGATCATGTGGCAGTCCCCGTTCTTGGTAGAGACTTTCTTCTTAGCTTCCTTTTCATCACTGGTCATCTTCATGGCCTTCTTTGTGAAATCGTTCTCATATCTCTTGCTTGCTGGGATCTCTGTGTATGACCTGCTTGAGAAATTCTTTGAAATAGGGTTATTTGGGCACTCGCTCCATGCATGATTGTGGTACTTGAGCCGACACATGTTCAAGCCACTTTTCTCTATCTCTCTTGGGATTCTTTCTCTTTTTCTCGTCTTTGCTGTCTTTCCGCTTGCTCTTGAGAAACTTCTCAGTTGCTTGCTTCATGTGTGCATTAGCACGATCAATCCTACGAAGGATTTGCTTGACTCCTTTCAGTTTGGTCGCGTTGTCTCTCTTCTCCATAATGAAGTCTCTCATAAGTTCAGGCTTAACGTTGACCGTGATTACTTGCTTGATGATATCTTCTTCTGACATTGCTTTGGCTCCTTTCTTTAGATAGATCAGCCCCGCATTGATTACTGCAACTCTGACACACCATTCCGCAGTTGAAAGATTGGCCGGTTGTGGTGGGGGATGTATTGATTAAAAAAAATATTTTTTTTTATCCAAAATTAAAATTTGAAGCAGGGATTTCATAGATTACTAGCATGCTGAGTAATAGTCACCCAGTGCACTTTTGAAAAAAAGTCATAGCCCATACATTTTGCTTCCGTTAGCAAAACAAATTCCGGGACATTTTTACTAGCAAAATTGGTCTAGTTTGATGATTACGGCCGTATTTCTACAGTATCATGACCCCATACCTCCCACAAAGCTACACACATACTCGTACACATCATATGTAACTGTTTTAGACATGTTCCCCTGAAAAATTACTCCCTATTCATTATTTTATGATGTAAGTCCTCTCGCCAAGCCCCACCAACTGGTGTATTCGGATTGCATGTCGTCTTTTTCAGTTGGTTTTTTGTTACCTTTGAATCTCCATCTCTCACATACTTATCATTCCATTCAATCTTAACAAAGACATGCTTATCCTTCACCTCTCTAATGAAATCAACT
>JALLBA010001402.1:0-10015 GCA_036939675.1 Cyclostephanos invisitatus
TTCCCATGGGATTTGGAGGGTCGGCAGACATATTCCAAGCCCAAATGATGGACCTAATGGCATCCCTAGATTATGTACAAGCATACATAGACGATCTGTTGATCCTAACTAGAGGAACAACAGAGGATCACATCTCAAAGATAGAGACAGTGCTCACTTGACTGTGCAATGTCGGACTCAAAGTCTACACGGCTGTACTCATGAAATGGAATACATTGGTTATATATTGACGAGAGGAGGGATCAAACCCCAACAAAAGAAAGTACATGCAACAGCCCATGCAACCTACAAACACCTCTTTAAGCATAATGCAATTATTGATCAAGGACTGGAGATCAAACTCATTGAGAACACGTTATGTGTCTGCAAAGATGGTCGGTTCGCAATCCCTAAGCCACTCCAGAGGCATGCAGTAATGTGGTACCATCACTACTTACAGCACCCTGGACACACACGTCTAGAAGAGATGATGAATGCTGCAATGTACTGGAAAGGTATGCGTGCTGCAATCCGGACAATTACAAAGTCCTGCAAGACTTGCCAAGTAAACAAGAGAAAAAATAACAAGTACGGACACCTTCCGGCTAAGCTTGTAACCAGCACACCTTGGGAATGCTTATGTGTCAACCTAATTGGTCCATACACTCTTAAAGGCAAGGATAGCTTGCAGATAGACTTCATGGCTCTAACCATGATAGACTCCACTTCAAGCTGGTTTGAAATCGCGGAACTGCCCTTAGTCAAACGACTATGGATTATTACAGTCAATGGCAAGGAGCTGCTACAGTCTAAGGAACCCTTCGACAAAAGTTCAGATAGAGTAGCAAAACTAGTTAATTAAACCTGGTTATGTAGGCATCCACAATGTCAAAAATTGATATTTGACAATGGATCCGAGTTCAAATTGCATTTTGAACACCCATGTGGTTCATACGGTATAAAGCGTAGGCCAACCACAGTTAAGAACCCACAAGTGAATGCTAAATTGGAACGTGAACATCAAATCATAGGACAGATGGTACGAACGTCTGAAATTGATATGGCCAATTCGGTTTCCCCTGATGATGTCGATGTCTTCCTTGCCAACGCAGCTTGGGTCATTTCAGTACCTACCATACAGTACTTAAAGCCTCACCAGGCACAGCCGTATTTGGACGAGACATGCTCTTCGACATTCTGTTCATGGCCGACTGAAAAAAGATTGGAGATCACAGGTAAGCACTAATGGATCATAGCAACAAACATGTGAACAAGAAGCGCATCGACTATGATTACAAAGTTGGAGATAAGTACTCATTGCTAAAGATGGTATCCTCCGCAAATCAGAGTCCACATATGGCAAAGAGCCATGGACTATAACGATAGCTTATACAAATGGAACTATCCAGTTTCAATGCGGAACAAAATCGGAGCAAATAAATATCCAGAGAGTAACACCTTTCACAGAAGACATCCTCTTAGAATAGTGCCACAATAAGCTAGAAACCAACATATTAAATAATCTCCTACTCTCACCAAACTTATGCTTGTTGATAATAATTATTATCCTTACATCCACATGATCTCCCAAATTCCTGGCAGCAATTTTTTCCCTAGAAATAGTTTTTTTTTGCTTGAATTCACAGCTGATAGTTTCATTCATGGGGTGAGTGTCATAGGCCATGGCATAATGGTGGGAAACTACCTCACTAAAAAGTCACAATTCGCCAAATGTAGCCAATCGCCGATGTAGTTATGTAAGCGACAGACAGTTGCCCAGATCTTTTATATCCTCTTCAAAGAAGGAGGCATCTGCAAGATCCAAGTATGTGTTAGTACGACCACATACTATACAATAATTCCCACGCGGGACAAGTCAACACCTCAGCTCGGTTGGATGTCTTGAGCATATGAAAGATATCATTGAGGAACCAGTGGAAACATACCAATGCACACGAATAGGAATTAAAGATGTATCCTATTCAACGCCACTGTTGTGGTTTGTGTCATGTAAGTAGGATACCGTCTACAATAGATTTTTGGCACGCCGAGATTTTTTTATGTACATAGAATTTTCAGCTACTCCTTCAACCGCCTACCTACCTACCTACCTACCTCCCTACCTACCTAAAAGTATGAGCTGAGTGGTTTGCGGCGGCTTTAAAAAAGATTAACCATTAGATACTAATACCAAATGCTTAAGAGGCCAGAGTCACCCCATAGAGATTCCATATAGGCTAACTTGGTAAAACGACAACCGAAAACCTCATGACAAGAACTGAGCCGAAGGCCCTATCGGCTTGTCTTAAAATAGCTCATATGATTTCACATTATTGAAACCCACATACGATATGCTGTCGTTCTCTTAGTACGATTTCACATAATTGAAAACCACTATATCATCACCCTTAAGTAACATGCGACTGCCATATTTTGTCACAAAGGACAACTTTTGTTATGCTATTCTTTCGGAGTTTTGTGTATGTGTCATCACTGTTTTGCTGAGGTGGTGTCACCCAATTTTTCTTGTCAATCCGAACATCATTCCTTGAGCTCATAAATTCTTTTGGTTGTTGAAACAACTCATCCAAACAACATCATCCAAGTCACACTAAGTCGAACACACTCTGTTGTCTCCATTATATGATTTTGCATTTCTGAAAACCCAACATTGTGAATTCGTATAATTTGGAACCAAACGACCTCGGATCTGTCACCAAGACAGAAGACATTGCTCAAAGTATCCCAAGATAGTACTGCGTGGTGTTATACTTTTACTACCTACCAGCCATGATTATGTGATATGATATGTGTGAATTGATAGATCAATTCCAGGAGAGGGCATAGTTGCATTTGCATACATGCGTCAGTCAGAGATGTCAACATCTGTTTGAACTGCAGATGTTTTCTGAAGAGTGCGTGAGTGAGGCTATGTCACATATGACATGGAAGAGACTGGGAACATTGACACTGGACATAACAACAATCTAGTTGGGGAAGAAATGAATTTTTAGCAATAACCCAAGACAAAAGTGGTTTTTGATTATGTGAAATCGTACTAAGAGGATGACAGTGTATGTGGGTTACAATAATGTGAAATTGTAAAGTAGCTAAGACTCAGCAAAAAAATGGAAACTGGGATCCCCCTTAGAGCCCAGGTTGATAGGAATGTGTAGAATTCAGTACGAGTGAAAAGTGATGTACATGTGAGAAAGATATACGAATTCACATTAATACGTTTTCAAATGTTGTACATATAGACGACCCATATTTGAGTACCATTATTTCAGTTTGGAGTAAGTAAACCAAGTAGTGAAATATTTGCAGCCGGGAACAATGAAAATCCCGCTCATAGCTTATCTACATAGGAATAAGTATTGACAAGTCACCAAAACAGACAACGCAACATGGTGAGCTTCCATCTCCTCCAGCGGCATGGATTTTATTCTGCTGACAACCAATCTAATGCAAACCTGATGTGGGCAAGGGGTTGGAGGGAGGGTCAGCTGGAGCGATTTAATAGCTTAACAGCTGTGGGCACATATATGTGCACATTTTTTGAGATTACAAAAATAATCATTTCACTGCCAATCTTTGTCTCCTCAGCCCGTGAAGGCATGCCAGCTAGCTGAGCTCTTGCTCTACAAGCATGTCCACTTTTCCAGTTACAAATCTTGTCACTTTGATGAGCTGAATAGAGGGTCCATTTTGGGTCCCTAAATTGGTGCAAACAAATATGAAAAAAAGTATTACAATTGCTAGCTAAAAACTACTTGTGCCTTTGTGATTTTGTCATACGATGATGACGACAACCATGGCATCCGCCGGACCAGTGCAGCGCGAGCACTTGCTTGGTGGTCGCGCTTAGGGGCTTTGCATGAAGCCACCAGTAAGCTCCATCAGACGATGTGCCTATGAACCTGACGGCATGGTCGTCACATTTGCTGTCGATTCCATTACATTTTTTTACATCATAGATAATAAACTAGCTAATAAATTAATTTTACACTAACATTTCATATAAATTAATTTTACACTAATATTTCATTGATTAAATTAAATCCCTTCGGCCGCCACCCCTCCCTGATCCATTGCTCACCTCGCATGTGCCCGTGGGGATGGTTGTGTTTTCTCTTGTGTCAACGTTTTTGTTCCACTTCCTACGTTGACAAGATGTGAGGGGGAGTTTCATCATTCCCACCAGAACCAAAATAGCTGTTAACAGCTTTACAGCTACTGGCACATAATACGCGCCACTTTTTTTGAGCTTCCAAAAAAGTAGTTTCTCTGCCACTTTTTGTCCCCTCAGCCCGTGAAGGCATGCCTGCTAGCTGAGCTCTCGCTCTTCAAGCATGTCAACTTTTCCAAATACAAAGTTTTGGGCCCCAAAATTGATGCAAACAAAAAGCAAAAAATACGATATGCGCAAGCTAGTAAACTCTACTTGTGCCGAGGGTTTTTACTCCATGACAATGATGATGACCATGGTGTCTGCCGGGCCAATAGGGTGCGAGCACTTGCCTGGTGGCAGCATTTAGGGGCTTTGCATGAAGCCACTAATATGCTCCATTGGGCGATGTGCCATATCCACCTGGCAACATGGTCGCATTTGCCGTCAATTTCATTAAAAAAAATTACTTTGTAGATAATAGAGTAGCTATAGACTGATTTATTACTCTACCAGTTTATCGATTCCATTGAATCTCTTTCGCCTCCCTCCCCCCAATCCCTTGTCACTGTTGCATTTGTGCTGAATTGGGTGCAAGTATTATATCCACACTGCAAGAGGGGGCGGAAGCTCACCATGGTGAGGATGGTTGTGTTGTCTGTTATGTCAATGTATTGATACCAATTCCTACATGGATAATCTGGAGTCTCATCGTTCCCGCCCAAACTAAAATAGCTGTAAAGCTGTTAAGCTGTTATTGAAATCCGTTAACTGATAGATTTATAATTAATTCATTGCCTAGTCTATTATCAATGATGTAAAAAAATGTAATGGAATCGACGGCAAATGAAACAACCATGCCATCAGGTTCATAGAGCGTGAGGCACATCGACCAATGGAGCATATTGGTGGCTTTATGCAAAGCCCCTTAGCGCCGCCACTGGGCGAGTGCTCCCGTCATATCAGCCCGGCAGATGCAATGGTCGTCTTTGTTGTCGTAGGATAAAATCACAATGGCACAAATAGATTTTAGCCAGAAATTATAGTACTTTTTTACTAATTGCTGTTTGTGAGAACTTTGTAACACTAAATGGACCCCCTACTCAACTCAAAGAAGAAACAAGCTTTGTAATGGGTAAAGTGGACATGCTTGTAGAGCGACTTTCACGGGCTGAGGGGACAAAAATTGGTGGCATTAATTTTTTCGGAAGTTAAAAAAATGGTCGCATATGTTACTACATCAGTTAAGCTGTAAAGCCAAGTCTACCATAGTTGTGACGCTGTTAAGCCCAAATGTTGAGCTCCAGATAGGGTCAATAAGTGAAATCTAATTCTTTTTTACAAATTTTACCTGGAAGTGTCCCATTGGGGTCATGAACATGTTGTATTTTCATGTCTTTTTTTGTTCAATGAACTGGTGACTCATATTTGACTGAATACGTGGTTACAGAGGTATATTTTGATAAAGGCCCAGTCTATACTCCCATTTCACCTGCAATCAAAACATATAATTAAATATTTTTTTGATCTTGTGCAGTCTTGGCCATATGATGTAAGTTTTTTTCATGTTCCATGCTCATGCTCTTTTGAAGATGGCCCCAGACCCCACTTGGAATGGTTCCACACACACACTTCAAGCATATACAAGGTGTTTAAGAACATTCATGATATGCTGTGGATGGGCAGATGGATCTACTATCATGCCTCGTCCATCATGCCCAGTCCACCATGCCAAAACCTTGTTGGTTCAGAATTTTGATAGATGGCTGAATTCCTGGGTCACATCGGGGTTATAAATGTCACCATGGTGCATTGGTTGAGGACCCAGACCCATATGGAATGGTTCCCACATACACTTCAAACATATACAAGGTGTTTGAGAACATTCATGATAGGCTGTGGATGGGCAGATTGGTCCACCATCATGCCACTTCCACCATACCAAACCTTGATGGTGTAGAGATTTGGGAGTTGGCTAAATTCTTGGGTCACATCGGGGTTACAAATGTCACCTTGGTGATTTTGATAAAGCCCCAGACCCACATGGAATGGTTCCCACATAAGATCTGATCATTATTGGCATCGGCCACAATAAGGCCTACAATGATGTTGGCACGGTGGTGTTTGCATGCACTAGTATAAATCATTTCTTCCTTATCCTCCTTTTTCTCCTTGTTTTATCTGATATCATTGACAATAATTGACGCTTATTTTGGAGCCTTGCTTCACAACATAATATCTTTCATCATTTTAGACATCACCACACCAAATATTCTTCAGACGGCGGTGACCAGCTTTCCGAAGGAGGGGTGGCGGCCGTTTGACTACATCAGCCCAACGTGTGTCCAGTCGATGGGGGAGTGATAAAAGAAAACTATCTTAGCATTGTTGTTGGAAGAAGGGTCGGCAATAATGGAAATTTAGGGGTGGCATTTTTAAGGGTAATGGAGACGATGCAATAGGGGAATGCTCCCGCTATGTGATAGGGTGGAGTCACCCGGCCCAATTCAAATCAGAATCAATATTACTACCTCAAACATTGAAGTACAGGCCCCCCTTTGCGGAAGTCAACTTATCAATGATTTCTTGACGCTCACAAATAGTACGTTGGATAGAAAAGACATTCACTAATGAACAACATTACAAACAATCATTCGCCCTGACATATGTCCTCATCCTTTCCCCAAACTTTCAAATACCCGACAGAGGGATCATGACAGAGTGGTGCTCCCACAAATTGTTATGCGAAAGCACATTATGTCCCGTTATCGCACACCATCACAAGGCATTGAATATAAATGACATGATCAACAAAGATAGACGGCGGCTAAAGCACGAAGAAGACAAACAATATGGGTATTGAGTTTGAGGTCTCTCTCCTTTATCGAAATGGATAAAATCAATGTTGATCATTGAAGCCCTTAGACTCAACCAATGCATCATCATCTGTCCGTGGAGGTCATAGTATCCAAGCCAGAGGATCATTTCGGCTCTCCCAACACCGGCATAGTCATGCCCCCAAAGTCAGATCCAACTCGGTATTGCCAATTGCTTGTTACGGTCTTCCACTGCGTGAAGAAATTCACTCCGCCCTTCCCGTAGAAGTTTATGTCGCCTCTTATCGAGCCCTTGTTCCCAGTGAAGGAGAAGAACGGTAGGGGGACTGGTATCGGCACGTTGATCCCAACCTGCCCCGCCTCGATCTCGTATTGGAACTTCCGGGCGGCACCACCCGACGTCGTGAATATGGCGGATCCGTTCCCGTACTGATTCGCGTTGGTGATGGCGATGGCATCGTCCAACGTCGGCACGGACAGTACGGTAAGGACCGGTCCGAATATCTCCTCAGTGTACGAGGGGTTCGTAATTGTCACCCCGCTCGCCGTTGGTCGGCGGTCCACCGAGAATCGACCGAGGTCGATGACCGTCGGACCAAGGAAGTTTCCGTTCTCGTACCCGACGACGGATATCCCCCGACCGTCGAGCGGACACGCGGCGCCCATGTCGATGCTCCGTCGTACGATGTCCTCCGCCCGTCCGATCGCGTCCCTACTGATCATCGGCCCTGTGTGATGGTGCGCGCGAATAAAATCGCGCGAGACGAGCGCATGCGGAGGTTAGTAAACGAGGAGGATGAGGGGGGAACACTCGATTGCCCGATGAACCCCTGCCCGGGCCCCATCACCCCGGGGGACGGATGGGGAGAGAATAACAACAAAACTATGCACTCACCGACGTCCACCCCCTCCTCGAAGCCGTTGCCGACCCTTAGACCCCTGGCCTGATCCACGAGCTCCTCCACCCACGCCGCGGCGTCTACCTCCGTGCCCACGAGTATCACCGCGCTCAACGCCATGCACCTCTGCCCGGCGGCACCGAACGCCGCCCCGACGAGGGCCCTGATGGTAGATTTGCGATGATCGCGCGATGATGCGAAGTCACTCATCATCACGGACGCGTGATTCTTCGCACCCAAATTCGCCTGCACCCTCTTGCCGTGACGACTCCCGACATCGTGCACGTGCTCCCCGGCAATATTCGACCCCACGAACGAAATAGCCCTGACATCCGGATGCATTAGCAATTCGTTCACCGTATCTTTACCGCCGTTGACAACGTTCACCACCCCGTTCGGCAAACCCAATTCGTGTAAGTACTTCACGAGCAACATGGACGCGCTCGGCGCTTTCTCGGTGGGTTTCAGTACGTAGGTATTCCCGCAGGCTATCGCGAGGGGGAACATCCAAAGGGATATCATCGCCGGGAAGTTGAAGGGCGCGATGCCCGCGCATACCCCGAGGGACGTACGGTACGATACCGTGTCCAATCCGCTCGATAGATTCTGAATCGAATCGCCCTATCGAATATCATCGAATATTATTATGGACGAGGATGGCACGGATGTCAATGGAGAGGAATGGGGGAACAAGAAATACGCATAATGCCGATTCTTCACGAGATCGGACACTCGCACGACGTCGATGGGACGACGACGCGCGCCCCCTCGACGAACGAACGAAAAACAAACGCTACACTACTCACCAGCATGTCCGAACCGACGCGCGATGCCATCTCTACCACCTCCAATCCCCTCCACACGTCTCCCATGGCGTCCGCTGTCGTCTTGCCGTTCTCGAGGGTGATCCAACTTTACACGCGTACGCATTTTCGTGGGAGAGAGGGAGGGAGGGAGGGAGGGAGGAAGAGAGGGGGTTGAGTGCGTTGAACGATATCGCTTAGCGTATCGGCGAATCAATTCGTGTCGTTTCCATCATATTTTTAGACCCTTCTCTCACATTCCCAAGAGAGGATATGACATTGAGAAAATAAATACTCAACTATGCGATCTCCTCCCGAATCTCCTTCTTGTGCAACAAATTGGCATATTCCGCCAATAATCTCTGCCTGACCTGTACGGGAGTATTCGACCATTCGGGATACGCCTCCTTCGCGGCGATTACCGCATCGCTCACCGCACTGGATGCATTTTCGGTGGGCACGTACGACAGGACCTCGTTCGTCGATGGGTCGATGACTGGAATATCATCGAAAGAGGTGGAGGAGGTGGTGGAGGGTATTGATCGGAAGGTGCCGTTTACGAAATTCCTGAAACGTGGAATGATGACGTCGTCGCAGCCGCCGCCATTGGAATCGCGATGCAACCAGGGAGCATCGTTGCCCGCTTTTGGAGACGCCTTCTTCACCTTTGTGGAGTTGGATGACGACGACAGTCCATGCCACCGTCTCGTTGACGTCTCACTACTGCCCGTCGTCTCTCCGACGGAATCGCCGCGGCGGCGGTGGGAATTGCAGTGAGAGGACGATGACGACAATGACGACGTCGAAGACGGTGACAGCGACGAGGATGGGGAGGAGGATGCAAGAACCGCCCTCCTCGAGGCGACCCTCCTAGCTAGTAGGGGCGAGGACGATGGAAATGACAACATGTTCGGCACTTCTTCTTTGTTTTGTTTGTTGTTGTGTGTCTATGAGGCGCGAGGGGGGGTGCGAGGGGGAGTGCGGCGTCATGTTGTGTGTTGTCACCGAACTTTACTAAGTTGTCTGTGTTCTGCGGGAGGGTCGCCGCTAAAACTCTCGCTAAACAAAAAATTGGATCAGCTAATTTTATGTGTTTATGTACCATATGGGGTTGGGGTCGAATATGGCACCCGAATGGGATCTGTGGCAGCTAATATTTCCCGTTAATATCGAATATATAGAAAATTCCTGCAACTCCCATTAAGCCCAACAGATTTGTTTACAAAATTCTTGAAAATACCTACTTAAATTCGATTCTAACTGATTCTACCGTTGCGGCCGGGGTTTAAGAACCACCGGGGTTTAAGAACCAGACACTAAATCTATCAT
>JALLBA010001403.1:0-10041 GCA_036939675.1 Cyclostephanos invisitatus
GGTTGAGACCTCATTTAAATCATTTAAACTAGATCATAATTTTCATTTCAAGATTTCCTTCACATCCGCGCTCCCTCTCTACAGCGGAAGCACTAGTGAAATATTTCCTTCCTAAGCCAAGAAAACGCTCAGTTCAGCATCTCGATTGCTGAGTAGATGGACCATTGTCACCCTGGGTGGGCATGACGATACCAATTCAGATCCCTTGAAGCAAATCTGTATCACATGCCTGCTTGTACAAGTACACGGTTAATTCACAGTTGTGCAATTAACATGGAAACACCAAGCAAGAGCTCGTCGTGGCACACGAGGGAGACAGACGAAGTCAAACTCTCCCTCAATGTATTCGGAGGCAGTTGGAAACAAAGAGGCAGCAGTGTAACCCTGCTCAGCCCTTGCTTGAGACATATTAACAAGTGGCGGCAATCAAATGACCATGGGGGTCCTTCCCTCTTATATCCATCACTGATGCTGATGCCTCTCTCTCTCCCTTCCCCCCCTTTTTTCACTACTGAGGATTCCATATACATTGTGAAAAAAAAACTCCGTTCCCCACCCATTGAAAAACACCAACGCTCATCACAGAACACCCACCCTTCAAAGCTCAAAGCCAACGATGTCCCTACCAGCCCACAAACAAGCAAAGCATCCCCCCTGCACACGAACCTAACATCGCGCTTCCACAAAACATTCATGACCACATCCAAACATTGCCCCAGCCCCCTCCTTACCACAAAACCATCATCCGTGAATGCAACAAATACCATATCACACCCCGATGCAGCACACGGCTCAAAATCCCATTGACAATTGACCCAAAATACAGAGCTAACAAGCCACGTTTCTATTCTCACGGCACAAAAATTTTCGTCTAACTCCTTCCGGTTATCTAATCCTGGATGACAGGTTTGTTGCCAATCCAAGCAGAAACACAACGGCCAAATGCAAGCATGAACAAGGAGAATTGTCCCCCGCTCACAGATGTCTCTTCTCCACAAGGGAGACAACCGCTAAAGCCATCACAAGAGATTCCAATCAAGATGAAGTGCATCCATCATCTTCCTTCTCATCCATTACTTCATCATCCATGCAGCCACAACGTTCTTCTGTCTCCGACAAATAAATGGAGTCAGATGAGCCACCCAATCAAAGCCGCTGTCCTCGGCTACTACGACATCAAGATATCATGCATGCACTATTTCTTCCACGACGGACGTGTCCTGCTCACACAATCTTTTGCTGCAAGTACAACTGCCTCCACTGTCAGTGACAGAGGCCTCCCACGTAGCAGCACTGAACTCGACAATGAAACCTGTCACAATTGCAAGATGACTCTGAGAAGATTTTGGCCTCCTCGTCTTCAGTCTCGACACACACAGTTTGCTTGGACTGAGCAAGCACTCACAAGGGTTTAAGCAGACAGTCCACTCCTTCCTCAACATATTGCTGAGTGATTTTGCAATAATCACAAACCTACATCCCGTGACATGACATCAACGTAAATCTTTGCAAATCACCTCCGACAACTGAATACACTGTGGCTCATGAAATGTACACAGCCAGCGACTAGCAACAGCAAGCCCAATGAATGTGGAAAGCAAAGATACTCTAAACCCTTCCCAATGCCTAAACCCTGTGGTAGCGAATGATTACTGAAACTGAAACTGAAACTGAAACTGAAACTGAAACTAAACATGTCATACGAAAGGGTAAAAGTTTCGATTAGAAGTCATATTTTGAAGAAAAAAGTATTGACTATCTCCCACTCAAGCTGTCCTCCAATTGGGCCCTAAACATGAGCCTATCATGGCGCTGATAGAGCAGTCTTCCTCCCTGGATGCATGCAGAATAGGCTGTGGTCCTCTTTCTGCTCCAGGGAGGGCATAATGTAGGTTTGAAGTTGATTTCGTGAAGCTCAAAAGTTTCCACAAAATTGCATCCGCCGAAGCCCCTCCTTTGTTGCCCCACCCCCAACTCATTTCTTTTTCTCGTCTCCTCATCCCCTGACTGTTGCCAACATATGATTGTTGTGCACTGTGCTCGCCATCCGCGTGACTTCCGCTTGCTGCCCACCATAATGCCATCATATTTGTCAATTTGTCTCATCCCTGCCGTTGCTGCCTCTTCATTGTTCCTCAAAATCAATGTCATTGTCATCTCCAGCTTTGTTTGTTGTCATCAATGACACCATCGCCACCAGCATCGTTTCCTCAGGCATTGCTGCCTTTGTTGTCACCGTCACCCCCTTCACCTTCGTCCTGGGTTGTCAACAACGTCCTCATCATTGTCATAAAAAAACTCATCATTTATCTGTTTTTGTCCTTCTCCATGGCCAATTGGAGGAACTGGACAAAACCAAGCTACGGTGGCATCACCCATGATGTGTGGATGGAGCATGTGCCATTGTCTGCGATGAACAGGGATCGGAAGCCTGACCACAATGACATCAAAGTGCACGATGCTATCTTTTTGGAAATATCATGGTTTGTGGTTGTGGAGGATGGTTTTACGATAGTTAAAATATATACCTACTTTAAATGCTTTCTCATTGCCAAAAAAAGCCTCAAACCAACTTTTTTGACATCAAGGATGATTGACATAGGCCAAAACGAGAGTTGTCTGCTGGCAAATTCACCCCCTAAACATGTGACTGTTAATGCAGGCATTGCAGCAGGAGCTCTACACAACATGGTCAACACAACACCTCCATTGCCTACTTTTTGGATGACAGAGATTACCGACAAAATGGCGGCGACCCGAATGTGAATTGAATTCAATATGTTTAATTGAATTCAATATGGGCGACTGATTAACCAATGTATAAAAGTCTTGTCATCATCATCTTTGGTCTTTGGACAACACCGTCAACGACGTCCGCAGCCGGATCATGGTCATGCCATCGTTTCTGTTCGTCATCGCAAACGTTGATGGCTGTTGGTGGGGGAGGGGAGGGGTACCCAACAATCAACATGAAGGCATTAGAGAACCGACCGGCGGACGTCCTTTGTGGACCGCGGTCGTATCGTCATCGCTTTTTGTCGTTGTGACGACATTGGCGGGGGGAACTACAATGGGCAATGTTCCTGTTTTTACTGCGCTATTGTCAGGGTGGGGGGGGAGGGGGGAGGGACATCGTCATCGTCATCATTGTCGTTTTATTAGAGCCATGTGTTCATGATAATGTGGGGGAGAGAGTGGGACGGGGTGGTGACAATGACAATGGAGGGAGGGGGGAGAGGAGGTTACGCCGTTGTCATCTTCTTCATAGTTGTTGAGCAGCGCAGGTGAAGATGCGAAGGGATTGTGGCAGGAAGAGGACGACGATGATGGCAGGAGGGGAGGTTGAGTCTTCACCATCTTCACCATCGTTGTCGACGTCGTCGTCATCATCATCATCGTCGACTCCGATCCAGGCCTTGAGTGTCCCACTCCCCCATCGTCGTGTCGTGGCATTTTTATGGCTTGATTTGTCAGTGCAAGATGCCAACGCACATGAGAGTGGCGTTCTTGCATTGTTGAGGTGGCCTAGGAGGGCCAGTGGACAAATAGAGAGGCCACAGCAGCAGACGTGCCACGGCATTGTCACGTAACGGAGGAGTCAGACAATGCGAGGCAGGTAGCCTGCGATGCCCCCCCCCCCCTTGATTTGAGAGTTTAAGTGTTATATAACGTAATGCCACTGTTTATCTTGTTAGTTAGTTAGTTAGTTTATCATTATGCTACCACTGTGGGCTTAGTGCGTCCAAGTGAAAGAGACTCAGTCTCTTCTCTTGGAAAATCATTGGACTTTACGATAACCTCCATGTCCGCATGCTTCCTGTTCATTTTCGTAAAGCCGCAAAGTGAACACATGTGGTGGAGGGGTAGTGCTTTTTTAAGAAATAATATTGAGCTGTACATTTTCTTCATTCCATTCATCTCAGAAACTGGCATCAAGGGCGAACCATTGGTCCGCCTGGTCTATGCCCACTCCCGACTTGGAGTATTCCCCAACTCGCTTCTGAATTTTCTTGCAGAGAGGATGGCATGTTTCCCCTTTTCTGTCTTTTTGTCCTCATTTCTCGTTTCGCGTTCTATGGACGGCCAGACTGGAGAAAGTCCCCATTACCAAGTGGAATGCCAATCTTCCTAAGCGTACTCGTACGCTGGAAGTGCTACTTGCTTGAGCTACCGACCGACCGACCTACCGACCTACCGCCCGCAGAACCGACCAACTGACCAACCGACCAACTGACCAACCGACCAACCGACCGACTAACCCACCAACCGACCGACGGACTGACCGATCGATCGACCAACCAATCGACCAACCAACCGACTGACCGACCGACCTGCGGACCAACCAACCGACCGACCGACCAATCAACTGATCAGCCTACCAACCATCAAGGGGGTTTGACGATATTCACGCACGATCTTTGAGGTATTCGTGCACAATGCCTCTCGTACATTTCCTGCATAGGAATAGTACTCATGAGGGAGCCAATCCTCAAAAAAGACCCCTACCATGGCAAAGCAGATCGCTGGTCTAGCGGCATGGCCATGATATCAACAGCCGCCCACACCCGGCAACATCGCAATGCGGTTTTCGACGCGGTATACGAAGGATTTCATTCAAATACTTAAACCGGCTAAGGAAATAAATAATTTGATGAAGGCATCCATTTTTAATAATTCTATCCCCCCTTCCAACTTGTCCGCCCCCAGAACGATCGAATACCGCTCCCCCTGCGTTCCCCGCCGGTCGTGCGTCTTCTCCTATCGCTCCCCAGTCGCCCCCGCGTGTATTTGGTAGGTTGTTGTGTGCAATCGTCGATTGGCGGCAGCCTAAAGCCACGACAAATTTCGTTAAATTTATTTTTTTGCCTCCTAATTCAATGGCCTAAAAGATGCGACAGCTTGCTCCCCCATCGTGATTGCCCTGCACGCCGTCTCCCCCTTGGAAGATATGATTTGTCCTACAAATGCCACATCGTCATGTCAAGCAATCATTGGTGCGATGCAGTGTATTGTCAAAGACATCATGGGGCTCCTCAATAAAGAGATTTAAGTGATATTGCATTATGTATGATCTCCCGAAATATGGCTCCGTTCGTCCGCAAACAGTGACATCATTCGTTTTTTACACCTCGTAGCGAGAATATAATCCGCATCTTGTTTGATATTACGGGATTAAAAAAAATCACAAGTCAGCAAGGGGTTTCGTCAGCATCCCAAACACATCCTCGACGGTATGGAAGGTCCTCGGGCTCAAAGAGTTGATACGATCGATGTGATTATCGAACAAATGCCTGGCGAATTCCAGTATCATATCCTCGGTGACATTCGCCTGGGCGTGCTCGTTCCATACGCCGGGCAGGGTCGATACCAGGTCGCGTATTAGCCTGGGCGCTGGCGCGATGGCCCCGGCGACGTCCCCCCCCAACGCCTTCGATATTCGCATCTGATGATCCCTCGATTCCTCGTAATGATAATGCATTATACGCGCGCACAATATGCCCGAACATCCACCCTGATGAACGCCGAATCTCGCCGAGTACTGATTCTCCACCAAGTGTCCCAATGCCGGATAACATCCGTCGGTACTCAACGCGCGTATAGCGATGTACCCCCCGACGTACACGTTGCATTGCGATATGACACACGTCGGATCGTTCACCATCCTCGGGAGATTGTCGTACAGTATCGATAATCCCAATAATGCGCGCGATCGTACCTCCTCGTTCGCGCGCACATGCGTAATGGCGCCGATGGCGTGCTCTATGCCCCGTAGCGCCGTGCCGTATCGTACCCAATCGGGCAACCCCACGCCCAGATTCGGATCGTATACGATGATGGTCGGCAATAACGACGGATGCGACGCGCCGCTCTTGACGTTCGACGACGTCGTCAATCCCGCGACGGACGTCGCCTCGGCCATGGCGAACGAGTTCGGCAATGCGATTTGGGGCACGAGTTTCGGCATGTTTGCGCGCCTGGACAGGGATATTATGGCATCGACGGACGCACTCCCGTCGTCATACTCAACGTCGCAGTTCTCCTCCTCGTCGTCGTCATCCTTGACCGCCCCCCGGCCCCTCCTCGATAGCCACAAACGGACCAACTTCCCGGCATCCTGTATCGCGCCCCCCCCGATCGTGATGACGACGTCGGCATTCGCATCGTTGGCCATGTCGCACGCTTGGAGTATTCCCGATTCGTTCCCGCCCATTCCCACGCTGGTGCATACCGGACACGCGAGCAACCTCGCGTCGCGGAGGGAATCGACGAAGGACGTCTCGATGAAACGTAGCGACGACGCGTTGCATAATACGAAGGCGCGCTCGCATCCCAAGGTCGACAACGCGTCCAATGTCGCGGATGGGAATGGCACCCCGACTAACACGTCGAGCATGCCGGGGGGGACGTGATCGGGGGGGACGACGACGGCGGCGGCGGTCTTCATGCTTGTGAATTGAAAAGCAAAGAAGCGGATGATGTAATCATGATGTCCACCACCTCCTGACGTACATCGACAGGGGGATTTTTGGCGGGAAACAAAATCTTTTTTTTGGTTGGACTGAACATCACACATCACAGTGCAGGGGACTTGAAGTTGCCTACACACGGTATCCGTAAGTATCGTAACTGGGGTACCTACGTTACACAACGCACGAACTTACGAAAAGAACGAAAAGAGAGATCTTCCCTACCTCTCACTTTTTGTTCGCATCCGAGTGTAGCAATAGCATAATGCACCCGTTGCTCCCCCCCGGCGCCATCCAACCGCTCCGGGGGTCACCAAGTCCTGTCCTCTCGCCTCTCCACCACGAATGAAATTCATCTTCGAGGTAAAAACCGAGCCGGTTTGCGTGGCTGCAGTGGCGATCGCGTGCTACGTTGCGGTCGCCGTCATCCAGGTCTACGGCGGGGGGGTCGATTCTTCGGCGTCTTGTTTGCCTACCGCCCTCGCGACGGTCAACCTGATCGTCACGATCAAGTACCTCATCAAGTGAGGTCGTTGGTTCATCCGCCATCGCCATCGCCGGACTTCGAAGCACGGCGCCGTCGCAAGCCCCGCCGCCATCGAAAGTTCCGCTGCCATCATCGTCCTTCGGTGGATTTCGTTGGACGTCGATATTCCGCGGTCTGTCTGTCATCCGACGGTCCACCTGTCATCCAACGGACTGTCTGTCTCCGACGGTCTGTCTGTCGTCCGACGGTCTGTCTGCCATCCGGCGGTCCGTCTGTCGTCCAACAGTCTGCCTGTCATCCCACGGTCTGTCTATCACCAGACAGTCTGTCTGTCATCCGACGGCCTGTCTGCCACTCGACGGTCTGTCTGTCGCCTGACGGTCTGTCTGTCGTCCGGCGGTCTGTCCATCACCCAACGGTCTGTCCTTCACACGACGGTCTGTCCTTCACCCGACGGTCTGTCTGTCGCCTGACGGCCTGTCTGTCGTCCGGCGGTCTGTCCATCACCCAACGGTCTGTCCTTCATCCGGCGGTCTGTCCTTCGTCTGTCCCAAGGTGTCCCATCTGTGACCATGGCTCAAGCACATGCCCATACGACCTTCGCCTCCCTCTTCAACGACGCGTCACGCGACCCGTTCTTGGTTAATGGGGGATATGAGGTTTTCCTTGCCCCCTTTCAGGTCGAAGAAAACAACAACGTCGCTCCGCTAACGGTCCGCCAGCTGATTTCCGCCGCGGCTAACCAGCATCTCCCGGTGGCACTCATGGCGCTCGTGAACGGCCNCGGTCCGCCAGCTGATTTCCGCCGCGGCTAACCAGCATCTCCCGGTGGCACTCATGGCGCTCGTGAACGGCCGCCTCACACCCTTGTTCCTTCCATTTCGACGGGATCGCGCTATGGGGGTAGCCGAGCACCCGGCCACTGATGGCCGAATGTATGCCTTTGAGGGGGATCTCATCGGCACCCAAGGCTACCTCGTCGAGTTGGCCGACGAATCCTTCAACCTTACCCCTCGCATGACTGTCCCTGACGTGGGGCACGTCCGCGGCTTGTTGGCCGCCAACCCCCAGGCCCTGGTGGTAGGCCCGTTTGCGGAAAACGCCGCCAACACTTCGACTTTCCGAACAAGATTTCTAGTCCCTCTCCCCAACAAGTATGCATCACTCTTTTTGGCACAGGAGGGAGGGATCCTACCGCGCTACTATTTCGACACGATCCTCCCCCTAATCGAGGCGGATGGTATGGCCGTCGCCTGTGAGCCCCTCACACGCTTCTGCCTGGCGGCCATCACGACGCAAGCGGATGCAGAATCGCCCGTCACGATCGACGCCCCACGCCCCCCGGTCCGTTACGCTCCCCTCCTCGGGCAAGCCTCCCAAATCCTCGCGACCCATCTGACGGGACTCAGGCGCCTGGCGGCACCCGAGGTAAATTTGCAGCCCCTCATCAACACGATCGTTGCTGGACAGGAGCAACGACAGCAGGAACAAGCGAACGCTCGCCTCGACAGGGAACTCAAGGAAAACACTTCGGTGGCAGCGTGGTTAGGAGAGGAGAATTTTGNCGAACGCTCGCCTCGACAGGGAACTCAAGGAAAACACTTCGGTGGCAGCGTGGTTAGGAGAGGAGAATTTTGCCCGCCTCCTCAAGTACTGTGGCGTCGTGGACGAGCGCGACCTGGCGCCCCTGTGGAGCACCTGGGCGAAGGCCCCTGCAAAAGATCGCCTTAACATCTTTGAAGGCAAAGTGGCCAACGAATTCTTCGCCCTCGGAGCCATCTACGAGCAGTTCACTCCTTCCCTGTTTTTGCTCACCCAGATTACGTCGTTGAAATGGGGCATGCTCAACCCCGATGCACTTGAGTCGGGATCCCTATGCAATGCTTTCCTCTTCACGGACTCCGATGTGGAAGTGGCCCAAGGCGTCAATCGGCAAATCGACTTCATCCAACAGGGGGGTGCCACCCCGTCCTACGCTGATGCGCAAACGCTCCTCAAGGCCAAGATCAACCTGCCGGGGCCCGACGCCTCCGTCCGTTGTGTCCTTCGTATGCTCGCTGTCTATCGGGCTGTCCTCCCCGAAGGGCATCGGCTGGTCGGTTTCCTCCAACAGCATCACAGCCTCATGAACGCCTATGACCCAGGCTGGGCTGCATACCCTACGTACATCCCCCAACTCCGAGGCCTCAAAGGCGTCTACCATCTGCAATGGCTGTCCTTAAAACTGACTCGATACTTTGGGCAACTGGATCGCAACATGGCCGAGGTGCGAGTGCCCGACCCCCACGAAATCGTCGACCACATCCAAGAGCAGCGGCAATGGGAGCCCAACTTGACGGAAACTTTCGCCAGCCGTTACAACTTGCGCGCACTTCTTGGGGTGCATACAAGGGGAACGCCGTCGGGGGGATCTCTCCCAAGTCTCGGGGCAACCTCCACCACGACCGGCTCGACCATCAGCAGTGTCACGTTCCCTAATCCGGCCAGCCCGCCGCCCCCTGCCGCGGCAACAACGACCGGCGCCTCTTCACGTGTGACCAACGAGAAGTTCAACGAGGCTCTCTTTGGTTCGTACAAAACGAACGCGCTCAAGGCAAAGACTGTTCGTGACAAGGTCAAGGCGGGAACAATCCCACCCCTCCCAACCTCCATTCGGGATAGCTCGAAGCCAATGTGTCTGGCATGGCACACAAAGGGAGTGTGCAACGAGAACTGTCCTTGCGCATACGACCACGTAGCGTACTCGACCACTGAGTACGCCCCCATGGCGGCATGGTGTCGCGACCATGGCTATGCCAACACCTGACAGGGCGGCGGGAGCAGTTCCTTGTTGGATAGTGTTCTTAAGCTAAAATCAACCTTCCTTCCTACTGCTCCGACGCCGTCCTTGCCGTCACATCACATGCTACCACCCTCCTCCCCACCAGGCCGGTCCCTTCTCACGTCCGCGAAACGTTCAGCACCCTCATCTCCCCCGGCGCCGAGCCCGGCGAACAAACGAGCTGCTGTCACTGACGTGCCAAAGCCAAGCAGGATCCCCTCAGAACTAGGTGAGTACATTGCCCGTGACGCAAGGTTGTTGCACTC
>JALLBA010001404.1:0-10004 GCA_036939675.1 Cyclostephanos invisitatus
AGAGGTTTGAAATATGTATGGTCCTGAATTGAATTCAATCTTATGTGGGTTTTATACACCGTTATCTAATAACAATTAATGGATCAAGTACAATTATGTGAAGCAATAAAATGTTACTTGTAACAATAAATTGGAACGAGAAGCAGTACACTCAACAGAGCAAAATAGAAAATTGTATAGATCCATTTTTGGTGGTTGTGATGCAATGCAAAGCTGCGACAGGCATGCTTCATTCAAGAATGATATGTGGATACAGGACATCCAACCAAGAGATGACGCATCCCTTGGCCACGAGACCATACATAAAATCAGGATGGAGTTCATGGAGGAGAATTGTCCGCCGATGTTGATATCCAACCTAATGGGGAATATCCTCGAGGCCGACAGGTGTTCCTCAAGGCCGGTAGTTCGGGAATGTCGGCAAAATCGACCAAGTTGGAGGATTTCATGAACCTCCTCAAGAAGAACCTGGGTCTGTATGGAAGTTAATTTAGTCGTAGGTATTGTATGAAATGTGTAATAACCTGAATAGAGGGCCTTTTAAAAACCCAAGAATTTTCCAGAACCAGGGGGGGTCTTGGCAACATAATAGATGTAATACAACAATGACAACAGCTCTCTAGAGAGGTGTGTGTTACCACACCAGTAATACTCAGTTGACTATTACCCGTATTTGCACTTGCTCTCCTCCATTTGTCGATTGTGATTTGTGCTTGCATTTGTATGGAAGCATGGAGCTGGAATGAAGGCCACCGCGGGGTAGGTCGATGCCTCGTTATATCGTGATGCTTTTTGCTCCTGTTCCTGCTGGTGCGCTTGTGCTTACGATGCATGTGGTCGGCCGTCCGGCCCACCGTTGATGTACCCAATGTCTCACTGCAACACAAACAAACCCTTCCCTTCCCAAGATGCAATTGCAGCTCGGCTCTTTAAAAAAAAAGTGAGAGACTCAGAATCGGATTCAGTAATCCAATAAGTACTATTCCTACCCATGTAGACCATCTTTCCCCATGACAACAGTTGTATCCCGGCCGCTCCGCGATCTCGTCTCGATCTCTCGGCGCAATTGCAAAACGGCCGATCGAGGCATCGACATCGATATCGTCCCACTCCATTTTATTTGGGTAAATAGTAGAGGCAGGTGTGAGATAATAATAACACCCACCGGCTATTGTATTTTGGCCGATGCATCAATCCAACAAACCAGACTTTCACATCCCAAAAGGAAATAACGACAATGGCGAATTACGGCGCGATCGACGGCGGTGCAGTCGGGATGGACATTGGCGACGACGTCATCGAGCATCCTCCTCCTCCTCCCTCCTCCTCCTCCGCAAGACGTCGTTCGCGAACCCTTCGCATATTCGGCGCGGCGGCGGCGATATTCGCGTTACTCGCGACGTACGCCAATCCGAATTATCACCGCCTCGATCTCGTCGCCTCCCTCAGATGCAGGCTGATGTCGTCGTCGTCGTCGTCGTCGTCGTCGTGCGATAGTCGTCGTCATCATCACGACGAGGACGAGGAATTATTCTACGAGGATCAGCTCGCGAATCACTTCGACGCAAACGACGAATCCACGTGGAAACATCGATATTACGCGAGCACGAATTACTTCGGTGGTCCCGGCCGTCCGATATTTCACGTCGTCGGGGGGGAAGGCGCGTTGGATCGCGGCATGCTCTATCCGTTCGTCACCGAACATCTCGCGCCGCACTTCGGCGCCGCGGTCATACAGGTCGAGCACCGATTTTACGGCGAATATCGACCGATCGTCGGACGCGAGGCGACGGTGAACGAATTGCTCGAATTGTTGACACCGCAACAGGCCATCGCGGACAACGTGCGATTGGGACGGGAATTTGCCAGGGGATTGGGATGCTCGCCGCATCGGAATTCGTCCGATTATTGTCCGATCATCACCGTCGGTGGGAGCTATCCCGGCTTCCTGTCGGCGATGCTTCGCGTCGTGCATCCAGATTACGCCGACGCTAGCTACGCGAGTTCGGCGCCGTTGAGATTGTACGATCAATCGACGGATCAGAACGTGTATTACGACATCGTGAGTAATGCTATTTATATACACATACATACATGCGACGGGGGGTTGTAGTTTATCGTGCTCCTTCCCATCGTGACGTTCGCTCGAATGTTAATCCTCCCCTCGTGTGAAACTCACATCTCGCCCCGTTGCCCTTTCATTCTTCGTTCTCGAAAAACAAAACAAAAACAAGGTCACCGAGGCGGCCGAGCGCGCCTCGAATGGATGCGCATCCGCCGTTCGTACATCGCTATCGGAGGCGATGGGGCTCATCGTAAAATCGTCGAGTCTCGAGGAGGCGGTCCTTCGGATGGACATGTGCGCGAATACCGTGCCATCGTACATCGCGCACAAGCACACGCTAGGCCAGGAAGTCATGAGCGCGGTGGGTTTCACCTTCGCCGACTTCGATTCGGCATACTATCCCCCCGGACCGAACACGGGATTGTACAAGGCATGTCAGATCTTTCAAAGTACCAATTCGACGCCATTGGAGAAGATAGGCAAGTTCTTCAGGATATACATGGAGGAGGAGGGGGGGGAGACGCCGTTCGAGGGGGACGGTAGTAGCGGCGACTGCTTTGACCTATCGGTATTCCTACCCGATGGGGACAACGCGAGGATCACCACGTCGGATTGGTCGGGATCCGGGGGAGGTAACGATGGCAAGATGTGGGATTTCCAATTGTGCACGACCGTCATCGATCCCATCGGCTTCTCGTCCGAGTCGATGTTCCCCCCGAGAATGTGGACCTACGAGGGACTTACGAGGTATTGTCGGCTCCGATACGGCGAGGAGGTCACGCCGCGACCGTACGCGCTCGTGGAGGACATCGGTTTCGACGACCTGGTGGGGATCGGCGCGTCGAGAATACTCTTCACGAACGGAATGCAGGACATGTGGTACGGCGGCTCGTACCTCGAGGACCTGTCCGATACGATCCTCGCGATCAACTTCGAGAATGGAGCGCATCACAGCGACTTATCCCACGTCGGTCCGACCAATGCGGATACCGATGATATCAAGGAGGGGTATGTTAGGATTCAGAATATACTCGAGACGTGGCTCAATGATATCAAAGCTGAACTTGAGGCAGGGCACCACTAGAGTTGAGAATGGCCATCCCACGCCCTGCCGCATCGTGCGCCCGTCACCTCTTCTTTTCTGTGTCGTCTGTGCCCTGTGCATGTACACAAGATCCTGTTTACATGCAACCGTCCACCATACGACACAGTATTACGAATTAATATAATTGATGAAAGATGATGTATCTTAGTGTCCCGTTATGTAGCTATTTCGTATCCAATCATCGATAGTGACGCGATCAAAACGGAGGTGGTCCGTACAATGGACCAACCTACCTTACCTCTCAAATATGCACCTCCTCCTGGGGCGCCTGCGACTCGGCCTCGAGGATCCCCACCACCGGCGGGGTCGAGTCCAAGTTCGCCACCGCCGCCGCCGCCTCCTCCGCCATCGCCGCCGCGGCCTCCGCCTCCCCCATCTGCTCCAACTCCTGCTGACGCTCAAGCTCCTCCTTCTCCATCAGCGCCACCCTGCGCTCGTACTCCTCGCGCTCATGCGCGGCCATCGTGGCGCGGTCATCGGGGTGGATGTACCCCGCTGCTACCCTCGCGGCGAGATGAGCTTCCATGTTCATGGGAGCCGCGTCCAGTACGGGGTGGGGGTAGACCGAGTATATGCCCGGCATTTGGCTCGGGGTCGGTACCGGCTCGTGCGTTGGGATGGGAATGCCGTCAGGCCCGATGACCTGCATCATCGCGCCGGGATATCCCGGAGGAGCGATGGGTGCGTAGGTGCCGGTCGCCGTCATGGCGAAGCCCGGTATGACGTAGGTGGGATCGGCGCGATGCCGCCGCAGCTGCTCCTCGATGGCATCCTCCGGGACACCGGCGTGCTCCATCGCCTCCCGCAGGCGCGACGACGTCTCGACGGCCACCTCCTCGGCCGCCTTCGCGGCCCTGTCCTTGAGGGCCATTCCCGAGGTCGCGAGCTCCTGCGCCACGGCCTTGACGTCCTCCGGGGCCTGGACGCCGTGGGCATAAGTCTCGCGATCGACGCGATTGCAGTCCCGTAGCGCCTGACAGGTCTTCTTGATGGCCTCGCGACGGGACAGCTCCTCCCACGGGCCGTTGAGGCCGCGGGATACCTGCCCCCTCCCCTCGCGCTTCAGGAAACGACCGGGGGGGTCGAGGCTCGAGATGTGACGTACGATCTCCTCAGCGACGGCCTTCTTCTCGGTGGCAGAGTACGACTCGCAGTAGGAGGAGTCGGCGCGGGTGGTCACTAGGGTGCGGAAGCGCTCGTTCCCCGAATGGGCGGCGATGTTGACGCCCCGACCGGAGAGGACGTCGTTGTCGGTGACGACGATGGGGGGCTTAGTGTATTGCTGATAGGGGGGGGGGGGCTGGGCTCCGTAACGCGACATGATGATGGCGAATGGATGGAACTGCTCAGGGGGATGACTTGTATTGTGATGCGGTCTGGAGTTCTGTATGGATGATGGATTCGGAAGGTGGGATGGCGCAATTCGTCTGCATCTTTAATTGACGAGGGTGGATGGCCACGTTCAACATAATATCACAACAGACATCATCCTCCGCGAGGCCGGTTCAACCTGTCCGTTGGGAGGGCATCCGTCCGATGTCGACGCCGTGATGGACCAGGCAAAACACGTCCGCCGTAAGCAAGATCATGCGTTACTCCCCCGTCAGCGCCATCGCCCGCCAGGGCCGGTGACAACAACAACAACAACAACAACAACAACAGCAGCAACAAAGGACGAGTCTTCTCTCACCTACGGGGTGGAAACACTATTTAATTCGAATTTATGGCAACGGAGGAATGAGTGGAAGTGTGGACGAGGTCCTCCTCGTCTTTTTTGTTAGTGTGCGATACTGTTGTAAAGGGAGGAGTTTTGGGGAAACGGAATTCGCCAAACATAAAGTATTCCCACGCGACAGGACCTTACAGGACTGAATACAACTCGAGTGAAATATGTATATTTTGAAAAATACATATATTACTCGTAATATCATCACAACTTATGATATGTGAAAAGAATGTTCTCCGAAGTACGATATTTTAGTTATCGTAACGAAACAGTGCATCAATTGTTTCACATCTAGCCGACAAAGAAGATTCAGGGTTAAAGATCTCAAGTCACTGTCTGGTCTGTACGTCGCACATGGACGTTGGGCCAGAAATCACGAGCGAAAAGCGGTTTCCGAGACGGACGACGGCCACGCACCAAGCTAACACCACCGTCTTCGTAATAATTAATGGCACCATGGCTCTACGTTCAGCGGCAACCACGATAGCCAAGCGGGTTGCCCTCGCGGCGGCACCTCAGGTGAGATCACCATTTTTTATCTCATCCGTCCGTGTGATTCTCGCGATTGAGGCTAAGATTTGGGCCTGGAGCATACTCAGCGGCGAAGGGGGGGGGGGCGGTCCGACGCCGTTCTACATTTCGTTCGTCGGCCACGGCGTTCGCCCTCACGGGGAAAACACGCAGTCAGTCGAGGACCTTGTGGAATTATTGGGATGGTGGTTAAAATTGCATAAACTTACTCGTCCCATCCGGGAAGTGAGAGAGGACAAGGGGATGCAGGGGGCGATGGATTTGGGTATTTATTTCTCCGACGGTGTGCGTCTCGTGTTATGTTTATGGGGACTACGACATCGTTTGCCCAACGGACCCTCGAGTTGACGGACGTCTGAACCAGGCCATTTGACGTTGGACGACGTGACATTATTTTTACTTCGATGTTTTATTAGACTTCCCATCATCCGTCTTCAATCATATTAATTTTAACCCATCTCTCATTATTCCCCTCTCCTACCTCTTACTTTCTCCGGATTTCTCAGGTGGCCCGCGCCACCACCATCGCCACCCGCTCCATGGCATCTCAAACCCTCGAGCTCTCCACCTACCTCGAGGCCAAAATCTCCGCCTCGGCGGGATCCGAGGACACCGCCGTCAAGTACGCGGAGACCGGATCCGTCATCTCGGTGGGTGACGGCATCGCCCGCGTCTACGGCCTAGCCAACGTCCAGGCCGGGGAGATGGTCGTCTTCGCCTGCGGTCTTCGCGGCATGGCACTCAACCTCGAGGAGGACAACGTCGGAGTCGTCATCTTCGGCGACGATCGCGACATCCTCGAGGGGGACACCGTCAAGCGCACCGGCGCCATCGTCGACGTCCCCGTCGGCCCCGAGCTCCTCGGTCGCGTCGTCGATGGCATCGGACAGCCCATCGACGGCGGCGCCTCCCTTGACAGCTGCAAGCGCTCCCGAGCTGAGGTCAAGGCCCCCGGCATCATCCCACGCGAATCCGTGTCCGAGCCGATGCTTACCGGCCTCAAGGCCGTCGACGCCCTCATCCCCATCGGACGTGGACAGCGAGAGCTGATCATCGGTGATCGTCAGACGGGTAAGACGGCCATCGCCATCGATACCATCATCAACCAGAAGACGAAGAAGGACCCCCTCGCCTGCATCTACGTCGGCGTGGGACAGAAGCGATCCACCATCGCCCAGCTCGTCGGTCAGCTCGACGACAAGGGTGCCATGAGCAACTGCATCATCGTGGCCGCCACGGCGTCCGACTCGGCCCCCCTCCAGTTCCTTGCCCCCTATACCGGGGCGGCCATGGGAGAGTACTTCCGCGATAATGGCAAGCACGCCGTCATCTTCTACGACGATCTCTCGAAGCAGGCCGTCGCCTACCGTCAGATGTCCCTGCTCCTCCGTCGTCCCCCCGGTCGCGAGGCCTACCCCGGTGACGTTTTCTACCTCCACTCCCGCCTGTTGGAGCGCGCCGCCAAGATGCACCGCAAGACCGGGGGTGGGTCCCTGACCGCTCTCCCCGTCATCGAGACCCAGGCGGGAGATGTGTCCGCGTACATCCCCACCAACGTCATTTCCATCACCGACGGGCAGATCTTCCTCGAGTCCGAGCTCTTCTACCAGGGACAGCGTCCCGCCATCTCCGTCGGACTTTCCGTGAGCCGCGTCGGCTCCGCGGCCCAGTACAAGGCCACCAAGGCCGTGGCCGGTACCATGAAGCTCGAGCTCGCGCAGTACCGTGAGGTCGCGGCCTTTGCCAAGTTCGGCTCCGACCTCGACGCCGCCACCCAGCAGCAGCTCAACCGCGGTGTGCGCTTGTACGAGCTCCTCAAGCAGGGGCAGTACCAGCCCTACGAGCCCGAGGAGGTCGTTGCGAGTCTCTTCATCGGCGTGAAGGGGTACTGCGACAGGATCGATGTGGAGCACATCCAGGCATTCGAGAAGGCGTTCCTTGCGCACATGAAGGGTGCGCATGCGGGCGTGTTGAAGGAGATCGTCGACGCGGGATACGTCCTCTCGCCGGATGTGATGAAGAAGCTTCACGACATTGCCGAGGACTTCACCACCGGCTTCTCGCCTTAAGGGGGGAGGGGCATGGGTTGGAGGGAAACGTCGAGTATGTAGTTTTTTGTTCCTGTTGATAGTGGCATATAAAATTTTACATCCTCTCTGCCTCGGAATGTTAAGGGAAGGAATCTCAGGGATGAGTTCGCCACATGTTCCTGGTAAATGCCGTAGAACAATGGGCTTGCCCCGTCTCTAGCAAATAGAGATATTACCTAGTATGCCCATTTCCATTGTAGATGGCCTGATTAACATTTAAAGAGATTATAGAAACACTTCGCCCATGAATGATATGATGATGACGAACAATTATCTGCCCGACCTATGATCCGATCCATGCTATTTCCGTATAGTCTTCGACGGCGCCGGTTTGCCCCCGCCTGCCCTCAATAACTTCCTTATTTGAACGTCGGCCCGCCTCGCCGACGTACGCGGATCGAACGACGTCTCCATCGTCGACGGCATCCCCCCCCCCCCAGGGGCGCCACCACCGCTGGACGCACGAGCGGCAGGGGCGGCGGCCGCGGCATCGTCGTTCGACGCCCTCCTCTTCTTCCCACCCGTCCGTTCCGCGGACGACGGTCCCACGGTGGAGTAGGACGATGACGACGACATCGACGATAGTATCCGCCGACGGTCCCACGTCGTCGGCGACTCGACGACCTCGAGGACGTGACGTCCCATACCTTCATCGTATCTCACGATGCAATCGACCAACGCGGATCTCGTCGTCCCCCTGGTGACGGCGGATCCGACGAACGCGACATCGCCGCTAGGATGATCCGCGGTAGTACCCCCCGCATCCGCCGCATCCTCCGCGCCGAATCCGCCGATCCTCGATCGTTCCATCGCGCTCCCGTCGACGTTCGTCGCGACCACGCCGACGAGGTGTGTCTCGTCGCATCGCGAACGTGGCGATTCGCATCCCATCGCCGTCCTGGCGTGCCCTCCACCCCCCCCCCCCATTTTCGACGCGCGGGAGATCCATCGCAGGGCGCTGTCGCCGAGCCGAACGACGATCGCATCATTCCCCATCCGCACCCCCCCCTCGCCGTCGACGGCGACGTCGTCGTTTTCGTCCGCGTCGTTCACGGCGGCGTCGTATTCCATCGTCTCGACGTCGTCGATCGCTTCGTCCTTCGACTCGCCCGCTCGTCGGGAGGATGCGACGTCGACGACGACGCATCCCGCCTTCTTCCTCTCCTCCTCGAACCACGATTCGAGGAATCCTCCGTCGTCGTCGTCGTCGTCGTCGCTCGATGAATCATGATCGTCGCGGTCGTCGTCCCGGGGGGCGTCGTGGCCATCTCCTCCGTCCCTCGCCACGGACGATGCGTCGTCGTCATCTTCGGCGATGGCGCGCAATTCGTCCTCGTCGAAGATGTCGCCGTCTTCGATCATATGGGGGGCGGGAAGGCGGACGGCGCGCGGGCGGGCGACGACGATGCAGGAGAGATAGATGATGCCTACGAGAGATATATAGACGAGAAGAAGTTAACCCCTAAATTATTCATCATCATGTTGGCGGGACGAGGAGGGCGGTTTCTCACAACAAAAATCAAACACAGTAATAGAGATTGAAGGAGTTCTCGACGTCGCTCGAGCAATGTATTATGATCATCGGATGCCCCAGGGAAATTAAACCGCGACCCCGAATGCAGTCCGCGAGGCGGCGAATGGCGGACATACCGTCCCGATCGAAACCAATGCGGGCGTCGGCGCGGAATTTTCCGATGCCGATTACGCCGCCGCCCGGCGCTGGGATGGTCCGTGACGGCGGACGAGGTATGTGCGGCCGCAAAAACATGATCGTGAAGGTGAAGGAACCCCTGGCCATCGAGCGGGCGCGTCTGCGCGCGAGGGTCAGGTTCTGTTCGCCTACATGCATTTGGCGCCCGATCCGGAGCAGACGAGGGACCTGCTTGCCTCCGGCGCGACCTGCATCGCCTATGAAACGGTAACCGACGACTTCGGCGGCCTACCCCTGCCTGGCACCGATGTCCGAGGTGGCCGGCCGGTTGGCGCCGCAGGTCGGCGCATGGACGATTCGAAATGCCAATGGCGGGCGCGGCGTGCTGATGGGCGGCGTGCACGGCGTTTTGCCGGCCAAGGTGCTGGTCATCGGCGGCGGCGTGGTCGGCACCCGTGCCGCGAAATTCGCGGCGGGGATGGGGGCGGACGTCACCGTGCTGGACAACTCGGTTGAACGCTTGCGTTATCTGGATGATGCGTTCGGCGGGAAGTTCAAGAACGCGTATGCCGATGCTGCGACCACGATGGAGTTGGCCCGCCAGGCCGATATGATCATCGGCGCAGTGCTGATCCCTGGGGCGGCAGCGCCGAAGCTGATCTCGAAAGCGCAGCTTAAGGAGTTGAAGCCCGGCGCGGCCCTGGTAGATGTGGCGATCGACCAAGGCGGCTGTTTCGAAATCAGCCGCGCCACCACCCACCACGATCCGATTTACGAGGTGGACGGCATCATGCATTACTGCGTGGCGAATATGCCAGGGGCGGTGGCACGCACCT
>JALLBA010001405.1:0-10002 GCA_036939675.1 Cyclostephanos invisitatus
CTACGATTTACATCTCTACTGCGCCTGATTCGCCCCCCAGCGTCTCATTCTCCATCAAAAAAACCCCGGTATTGTTGTCCGAAGCATCGGGCACCGTGGTGTTGCTCCTGCTTGCCGCATCGCTCTCCCTCATCGTCTTTAACGACTCCCATTCTTCTTCTGAAAAATCGAGGACAGCTGAGACTGCGTTCCTCTTCTGTAGCGCTGCATACCTTCCGAGGTATGTCTCTGACATGTCCATCTCGTGATTTGCCATTTCAGCCAAATTCTCCTCATCGGCAGCTGTCCACTCGTCTGCTTCTGGCGGTTCCGTACTCGCCGCCCGAATCTCCTTCCACCATGCTACTTTGTCCGCCTTCTTCATCCCTTTATGATCAACGCCGTACCACTTGAGCAATGTATCCAACTCGTGCTTTCTGCATTGCCCGCAAGCTTTTCCTAATCAGCCTTGGCTTCGGCTTCAACTTTGGCAACGGCAACCCACCAGGACTCCTTCTCGGCGTTGGCTGAGGCAAATTTGTTAGGGGGGATGTCGACCGGGGCAGCGCAATAAGTAAGCAACGGTTCGCTCAACAAGCGCATCTGCACGCCCACCCTTTCTTGACATGATAACGAAGATATTTCGTAAATCGTATTCTACAATTTGTCAACGATGGACGAGTAATTGGCAATCTTACACTCGCGCGGTTGCAATTTTTGGGAATCTTTGGTGGGCACAAGTATGCACAACCCCAAATTCAACAAGGAACACCTCCGCAGAACATAGGGGTGTGACATATCAAACTAATTGGAAGCAGCTGCTCTAGATGACTGCACACTCGTTGGGGGTATTAGGTTGGGTTATTGACTATTTAACAATCAATCACTGATGAGTGTTGCTTTTCCAGAAAAAAGTGTTGGAAAAGTACCCGGCGCACAATAGGGGTTAAACTCGTACCGTATTAGAGTGGGCTTAAACTCCCTTGGGCGGGGGCAGGGCGGGGCCAAACCAGGGTGCGACAAGAGAGGGTGGACAAGATGACACGCTTTAAATTCGCCCCGAGGTCGCCCCGAGGTCGCCCCGAGGCGGTCAGGCGATTGTTGGGGCCAAACCTGCGCGTTTCTGGGGCAAAAATTGCAATTTTGCCCCAATTTAGCCCCTGTAGACCTCTACGTGGGGCCTCGTACAACCATTAAAAAGTTGCTGAGTTGAAAAAAAATGTTGCTGAGTCAATACGTAGTAGCTTCTGCACCACACCTGTCACATTCTGGGAATTAGGAGAGGAATGGGTACATAATATCATAGATGAGAATATTTAGCTAGCATTCCACACACATGGGGCGGGGGAAACTTTAAGACCACAAAACCAAAACTTGGGGGGGTGCCCGAGCTTTGTCACACTGACACCCTGGTTTGGCCCCGCCCTGCCCACGCCCGAATGAGTTTAAGCCCACTCTATTAGCCGGGGCTTAAGGATCGCCGGGGCATAAGGCTCAGACAGCCTTACTATAAGAAAATCTAAGATAATTAGCACCTATACATACGATCGCTTCCATCCTTTCCGATTCGGTACCCTTATCTACTGAACTCCTACGAAATGGTGCCCATTCAACACTGTTGTCAGAAAGAGCTTGTTAAGAGCTTCCCAACGATCCCCACTTTGCCGCACTTTCCTCGTTGCCGCATTTTTCCGCAAATCGCACACTCACACACGGCGCACCAGAATGATCCAAATTCCTACGTAGCTCCGGTATGTTCTTAATCTCTCCCGCGCAAAAAAACTATTTTCCGATTTAGACTTTCGGCTGGGACATTTGGTGATCCTTAAAGCCCCGGCTAATACGGTAGCTGGGGGAATTGAAATATCCTCCCATAACAACCTAAGTCGAAGTGGACCATGGTTCTCACACTCCTTTTTGAGATAGTTAGAGCCGACGATATGTACAATGCACTCAATAAAAGTGTGCCTCAAATTGCAGTGCTGAAAATCCTACATGAAGAGATGACAAAAAATAAAGGCAAAATAAATCAAAAATAAATTACTAACATCGACACACACAATTACCAAAAAATACATAGACGTCTTTCCATATTCTTAGTCCACGAAGCAACAACACATCGAGTCATAATCATAGACGTACACCATTAACTTCTATCCTTCAACATTCCACACCGCTGTCAAGATCCAAGTTATCACATATGTAACTTTCTCAGCTTTCTCTCTCCATTCTCAGCTTTCGCTCTCCATAAAGCGAAACATTTTAGCGCGATCGAAAATATCAAAATTGTCTGCGACAGGCAACTTGTGCACCACTTCGAAACTATCGACAACAGGCAAACTTTGTACTACTTCCTCGCAACCGCGGACCGCCATTTCTGAGAGTTCCTCCGCTTTCTCTTTCGTCTGACGTGTGTTAACGATGGTACTGCTGTACGCCACCTCCTCTCCACCGTCGACTACCGAGTCCGAACATTTCTTTGTTCTCGCTTCCTTCCAACGTCTAGCGTCTCGAGATGCGCCACGCCTACCAGCTTCCGACGATGACTCACGACCTCGTCTACCCATGGGCCTCTTAGCAGGGTCGCGACGCATCCGGGTATTAACGTTGCTCTCGAGGTCTTGGACTGAAATGGCATCAATATCACCAGCGACATCAGCCCGACCACAGCCCGGCAACAGCGTCGCCCTGACCTTCTCGCTAATAGAGTGCCGCGCCTCCAACAGTGTCGCCCTCACAGCTTCCCTATCTTCGGGTCCGATATGTCGCATGGTTGAGACTATCTGCTTGAAAGAATCTGCGACATCTCTCATAAACCACCTGGTTTCGTCGTCGAGGCTGAGCCCAACAGCCCCACACAAAACAAGCCTCTGTGACCCGGGAGAGGTCCGACGACTTGTGTTAGTTCTTCCGAGTCGTCGCTGCCTAGCACGCCCAGCGCTGTTACTTCGACACTTCTCCCTACGACTCTCCCCGACGGCGAGTTCATCGTCGGGCGTCACCTGGCTGATGTTCGCAGTCACGGCCGTCGCTACGCTTGGCGAGCCGATGCTCATGTTGTCATCATCGTGATACTTGCGACCTGCGCTCCCCAATGCCATGTCCAACTCCATCGCAGCTGTGATGCTTGTATCCAAACGATTTGGCATGCCCCCTCCTGGCCGACGGGTAGCGAAGCTTGAGGGCCGCATGTTGCTTTGTTCAGCAATGTTGGAGGCGGTAAAAGAAAGTGCGTGGCGGGGATCGTTCCAAGATGGGATCGATTTTACGTTCAGAGTAATACCATATGCCGTTCAAAGTGGGCGTCCATTTCCTCAGGGGGAGGTACGAGGATGGCGTGAACAGTCTGCCAAAATTGGCGGGAAGATTCTGCGGAAATTAGACCTATAGAGGAATCAATACTTTTGAATTCGATCGTTTCCTTCGGCGGGGCTCCCTTTTTGACTCCCTCGTCATTTTGACCATGGACAATGCCGCCATGGCCGAATACAGTTGCCTCACGCAGCACGAGATATCGAGGCGCATCGGCGCTATCTCACGACGGGGAAAGTCCCAAGGGGAATGAAATGGCTGCTGAATAACATTAATACAAAAGACGAGTTGCGCCCCCATTTGAATGCATGCACATTGGCCAGAAAATATTTGAAAGCATTGGAGCAAATACGTAAGGATCACGCTCCCTTGCTTCACAAGCATGCTAGGGCATTCTGTGCGGATCTCAATGTGCCCACTGATAGATGCCTTTTTCTTGTCCTAGCAAGCTATCCTACGCTCAGCAATGATGACAGACCTATGATGCTTGGATATGATATATGATGGGAACTTTCTCAACCAGACGCTTGCTGATAATTGTACCAAGGGCCAAATTTCTACACAAACAGATCAACGTCCCCTGCGAACGATCATGGTAATCTCCTTTCGAAGATTACTATGATCTTCGATTGTTTCCCCATCTCTGGCAGAGCAACATATGCGTCAGACAATTCCCAAGATTTCCAGAAGCCAGAAGTTGCTGAAACTCGCACTACCATAATCGAAATTGATGTTCGATGATGAAGTTGCAAAACTTCCCAACGTAGCAGCATGCATCGCTGTCAGTTCAATCGCGTGTCAATACGCTCCGACACTATTAGATGGGACCCGCCTTTCTCTTCTTGATAAGGAATCGAACGTGCCCCAACCGGCGAAGAATACCAGGGGATTGATGAAGACACCCGAACGTGACAGGTACGTTGATGCCTCGTGTCAGCTAATGCCCATTTTATCTGGGAAGCAAATTGCGCTTGACGATATAAAGGATATTAGGAGACTTATGGATTTTTCAGGAGGGGTATTTTCTATGAAATCGGTGCTCAAGAAAAAGCTGATGTCCTAAGAGGAGCGCGTGAGAAAGGAGGAGGAGGGGCACGTGAGGAAGGAGTAGTATGTTGCGAAAGAGGAGGGGGAGGAGCGCGTGAGGAAGGAGGAGGATAAGAGGATTGAGAAGTTTAAGCTGTATGTTGCGAAGTAGGTGGAGGAGGAGCGCGCGAAAAAGGAGGAGGAGGAGGAGCGCGTGAGGAAGGAGGAATATGTTGCGGAGGAGGAGGAGAAGAAGCGCGTGAGGAAGGAGTAGGATGAGAGGATTGAGAAGCTTAAGTTAAATGTTGCTAAGAAGGTGGAGGAGGAGCTCTCGAAGAAGAAGGAGGAGGGGGAGGAGTATGTTGCGAAGAAGGTGGAGGAGCGCGCGAAGGAGGAGGAGGAGGAGGAGGAGTATGTTGCGAAGGAGGAGGAGGAGAAGCGCGTGAGGTAGGAGGAGGATGAGAGGATTGAGAAGTTTAAGTTGTATGTTGCTAATAAGGTGGAGGAGGAGCGCGCGAAGAAGGAGGAGGAGGAGGAGGAGGAGGAGGAGAAGCGCGCGAGGAAGGAGGAGGAGCGCGCAAGGATGATGGAGGAGAAGGATGAGAGGATTGAGAAGTTTAAGTTGTATGTTGCGAAGACGGTGAAGGAGGAGCGCGCGAAGGAGATGGAGATGATCGAAAAGTATACGGAGGAGTGGAAGAACGGGGGCTATTGGGAGGAGTGTTATGATACAAATACAGGTAGGTTGTAATCATTTTACAGGTGTCAGCCAGTGGAATAGGCCAGTCATGAACACCGGAAGTGGAAAGGACGATGAAGAGGAGCCACCAATAAAAAAGCGAGTTTCTTTACCTGATATTACAAACACATAGAGAGATTGGGTGTTGAGCTGAGATCCATTCCAGTATGAATTGCGCCACGCATTGTCTAATTTTTTTACCACATTTGTACTTGCTGCTGCTGATGTCAGCCTCCAGGCTTCATCATCACCGTGTGGAATGCAAGATAGAATGTGCCGTCGCATCCTTGTTATAATTTCATTGCTTGAGCAAGTTTCTCTTAGCTTGAATGCCTCTCTATGAAGTCACTTGCCAATGCACATCACAATTCAGAAGTGAGACAGTATTTCAAATGAATGTGATTTTCATATGATGAATAGATTCACGTAATAATTAATTTTGGCAAAAAAAAGTTATAAAGGTTTGTATCCAGATCTATCTGCTCTAAAATCATCTGTTGAACATGTCCATGAGTAGTATGGATAGTAAATAAAATTAAAGGTAATGGGTGAGGTATACATCATTCGACGACTTTCCATTTTGACGTTAAATGCCAGATTCCGTGGGGGGCCTCGTGTGTGTCGGGGAGCACGAACGAGAGTAAAATAAAAACTCTCTAGTTCTTGCATCCGGGGCATCCCGGCGCATCGCCGGCCTTGGGACTCGCTTTCCTCGCCTCGGCGTCGGCCTTCTCGGCCATCATGATCGCGAAGCTGACGTCTCCGCGGATGGGGTCCTTGTAACGCGGCTCGCCGGGGTAGATCCCGGACGCATCGCACGAGTTCCCCTTGTAGGTCTCGAAGGGGTTGAAGTTGCGCGTGGAGCGTGGGGAGTTGGGATCCCACTTGTTGTACAGGTCCTTCTTCGAGTCCTGATCGTAGAGCTTGCCGTCGTACTCGCCGTACTCGAAGTTGAGCTTGGTGGGCATGCGGGCGTTCTGGGATGGAACGAAGGCGGATGCAGATGCCACGAGGGCGATGGTCACGATCTTGGTCAACATGGTTGATTGTTATTTGCGTTTTCAGTGGTTCTTAAATTTATGAGGAAAGGGTTGATCGCGGGATGCATGCTCACTAGTCATGGTCTCGAGATCTTCTCTCTCTGTAGCGCGCGATGCAAGTACGTCACCGTATGTTTTCCTTCCCGCCCGAACTGGTAACCCACATCATCCCCTGTGATGTGTGACACAGTGTGACTCACACCCTTTCTCACCACCGTCCATCATTCCTCCGTTTTTCCAACTCTTCCACTGTTCACCAACTCCACCCCAATCAATTTCGTCATGAAGATCGCCGCCGCCCTCGCCCTCACGGCCGCCACGGCAGCTGCATTCGCGCCATCCGCCGTCCCCCTCTCTCGGCGATACGCATCCTCCTCCTCCCTCTTCGCCGTGTCCACGGCCCAGATCAAGGAACTTCGCGAGCTCACCGGCGCGGGGATGATGGACTGCAAGAAGGTACTTACCGAATTCGACGGCGACATCGAGGCGGCCGCCGACGAGCTACGCAAGAAGGGCCTAGCGAAGGCCGATAAGAAAGCATCCCGGGTGGCCGCGGAGGGGAAGATCGCCATGGCGAAATCGGGCGGCAAGACCGTGCTCGTAGAGGTCAATTGCGAGACTGACTTCGTCGCCAAGGACGAATCGTTCTCGAAGTTCGCTGACACCGTCGCGAACGCCGCCGCGGCCATGGACGGGTCCGACGTCGAGTCGCTAATGGCGACGAGCGTATCGGGGGGTACCGTCGAGGAGGTACGGGCCGGCCTCGTGTCCAAGATCGGGGAGAACATTCAGGTCCGGCGCATCGCGGCTCGCGGGAGCGACGCCACCACGACGGGTGCCTACATCCACATGAATCGCATCGGCGTACTGGTGGAGATCGAGGGAGGGACACCGGAGCTATGCACCGACGTGGCCATGCACGTGGCGGCGATGAATCCCCCGTACGCCACGAAGGACGACGTGCCCGCCGAGGACATCGAGAAGGAGCGAAAATTCCTAACGGAGCAGGTGGCCGAGAGCGGCAAGCCGGCGGACATCATCAGTAAGATGGTCGATGGGCGCCTGAACAAGTTCCTCGCCGAGAACTGCCTCGTTAGCCAACAATACGTGAAAACGAACGACAGAACCGTCGGGAAGCTCCTCGAGGAGAACGGTGCTAAGATGATTGGCTTTACTCGTATTGCCGTGGGCGAGGGCATCGAAAAGAAGAAGGACGACTTCGCCGCCGAGGTTGCCGCCATGGCCGCTGGAAAGTAAATTTAAGGCTGTGGCTACGATAGAACGAAAAAATAATGTAACATATCATATTCGTGAATGTGATGTCTCGATATAAAGAGTACCGTTATGTCGCCCATTCTCCATTCACCGAGTGGCCGTGTTTTACGTGAAGACGTGATGACGTCTCGACTGCTCGTTCAGGCATGGCCCCGGTTGCAATGCCGCTCGGCTCCATTGCATTCATCCGAGTTTAATCGCATAACCAGCTTTGTGAATTGGTTCGATAGGCGTGTTCTCATCCCCTCCATGAATTCTTGTCCTAGATCGGTGCCTCGTTGCAGCATTTGCATCTCTCGATCGAGCAACATGCTCACGTCCTTTGCAAGACAAGAGTGATCAATTTTGTCGACGAAAGCCTTAATTCTTCCGAGGATACTGATTCTCTCTTCAACTGAAGAGGATGGAATGAAATGAATGACCTGGAATTGAATGGAGATATACAATGTTTGTTCGCTTTTATTTTCTTACCACTCCTGACCACCCCGTTGAGCTCTTCGTGCATCGCTTTCATCTCCCTTGCAAGGCATGTCTTGGGGGTATCCACCGCAATGACGAACCCGTCGCTCGCCTCCCACTGCTTCGGCTGGCTCATCAATTCCATCACATGTCTGATTTTTTCCCTCTTACATTTGTCGGTTGCCGAATTTCTCAATTGCTCGATCTTCCGAAGGAGATGGGCCTCTTTTTTCATGAGAAGCTTCGTCATCTCTTGTTTCTCACTGTCGTTCCTGCTGATATCAATAATCTTGCCCTCCTCTCGACGACGCCATTGCAACAACTCGGCCCGAAGAGTCGCGAAGTCACTCGGTTTAGTCGGATTAAAGCGCCGCTGTAGGTCTCCATTATGGTCAGTAGATGATGATGCTACGCCGTCTACGCACTTCAACGATTCTAGATCACATTCATCCGTCTCTATTCCAGTGTTGGATGCGCTTTTAAAGTCGTGATGTGTATGAAGGCGGGAATCTTCTTGATTCGTCTGGGAAGACGATTCGACGTACGATTTTGACATGATGTTTGCTGTGCCACACACAGGGAGGATGATAGATTCGACGAAGAAGAATCTCCCTTTCTCAGAGAGCTAAATTTTTAAATGTGAAAATAATCATCTCCTATCGCACCAGAGCAGCATAAGTAAATAAAGACAAACAAATAGAATCGAATGAGAGCGAAAAAGATCGTGTCGCTCTCCATCTTTCCGTTGCTTTTGCTCGTCGTCAATGATGGATTGGCATCTCAGAGAACAACAAATGAGAGAGTAGCATTGCGTCGTCATCGTGAAGTACGAGAGTTGAACGGAATCGTGCTCCCCATAAAGTCGTCTTGCGAGCAGCGGCGCCAAGATCAAAGCACTTACACGTTTTATGGCAACAGGATACATGTGACGAAGGACAAACAGTGCAATCACAACATCATCGAGACGAAAGTTGTAACCAGAAGCCAAAGATCGCCGACGAATGGCAAGAAAGACCACACAGGCGGCAGCGACGGCATATCGAACAACAACCGGAAGTCATTTTCCATGGATGCGACCAAGAGACAGGCTTTCAGGGAGTATCATAGGCTGGGATTGCATCTGCGGTGAGCCACGGCGTTTTTTCGGCAGTAATCGGATTCACGTCTTGATGTAAAGCGCTCTGCCAAAATGATTACAGCGAACTACATATCAATTAAGTCGAGTGGAGTGAAAAGAATAATTTTTAGATTTTTTTTATTATTTCAAAGCGGGATGAGCTTATGCATCATAGGGCGTCCATCGTCTTTCGGTCGACTGCCGACGGATGCTCTTGAAGCAGATGAATCAAGACAGCCAGCACTCTGTTCAACTATAGATATGATACATTTGACTGATCTCGGCCTAATGACGACTTGAGTATTCTGCGTAGTTTGAGACCCACTCTCTCTCTCTCTCTCTCTCTCTCTGCCTCTTCATCGGAGGTGATCGGAGAGTCATGGATCGCCGAGATGGAGCGTCGCAGCGTCGATTTCTAACTCTTTCTCTCTCTCTCTGCCTCATTCATCGGAGGTGATCGGTCTGTAATGCTGGTTGCAGGAGCGAACGCCGTCTCCCACAGCCTCTTTTGTTCGGCTGCTGCTGCTGCTTCTGCTTCTCGCTTCTCACGAAACCACTTTTGAATTTTGAATGTCTTCTGCTACCTCTCTCTTCTCACGTTTCACTGCTTCTCGCTGCTCCCGGGCTGTTGCAAGTCGCTTCTCCCATGCTTCTTCTCGCTGCTAGTGTTCGGCTGCCGCTGATTCTCACAGCCTCTTTCATTCGGCTGTCTCTCGTTCCTCCCAGAGCCTCCTTTGTTCGGCTGCTTCTGCTTTTTGCCTCCTTCATGTGGCTTCACGCTTCTCCCAGGCTGCATCTGTCTCTCGTTCCTCCCAACGCCTTCTTTGTTCGGCTGCTTCTGGGTTAGGGTTTTGAGCATCAACCGGTTTGGGTCCCTACCAAAACTCTCGGTCAGATGACATGCCCTTGCAGTAGCGCTGAGGCAGTTGCTCAGATGAAGAGTAAAGCACAGAAATGAATTGATAATAAGGTCAAGGGCGGAAGGTTGCCCTAGAGAATTTTGTTACGTATTAGAGTACTTTAGGTACTTATTTAGGTACTTACATTTACGGTAA
>JALLBA010001407.1:0-13546 GCA_036939675.1 Cyclostephanos invisitatus
TCACATATTTGTGTTTGTGTATCACAAACACAAAATTAATTTTGGGAACGCTCCAATGTACGATAATAATATGATAAATTACCATAAGGGGTTTAAAAATCTACTGCACAATTAGAGTTTATGTGGCATATTGTACAGCTTGGGCATGTCTGATCGGTGAACATATTGTAACATGTAAGCATTGCTCGTTCGTCCACCATATCCAAAGTTACTTCGTCTATCAGGTGCACGTGATGCAATCATAGTAATTCGCCTGAATAATCCAAACAAGGAAAGTATGTGTCGGAAGAGCCCCCTCTGCTGCCTATCTGGTGCATCCGTGCTTTTGACGGGATCAGTCAAAGATTGTTTCCGCCATGCTGCACAGTTTCCTCCATAAGCATCGACAATCACGTCAGTGTAGTCTACCCTGGTCACGAACTCATCATCGAATCGATACCAATCGTTTGTTTGAATATCAGGTCGCACATAGGAGTAGTAATGGCCTACATCACATGTTTGGGAAAATGAGAGAAAGGACTGTCAGTTCATGATGAATATCATGATATTCAGGCGTAGAAAATGTTTAAGCACATACCACTGCCGTACTCTCCCTTGTGAATGACAACTGATTGCAGATCGTATATTGCATTGCCAACTGCATCGCCATCACTTCGGTGATCTTTCTCGGATATTTCTGATAGATCCAACTCCTTTTAAACGAATAGCATAGAGAGACGATGTTAGACAAAACTTTCCTCACACTCCTGATAATAAATGCTATAAACTTACTAACGGAAAAGAACAGCAATCGTTGATCTTGCTTGTTTCACCTGTTTCGTAATCATATTTGAACCGTTTAAGGTGCAACTGAAGAAGCGATGGCAACCCATCTTGTTTGAGAGAAGCACCCTTGTAGGCGTCCACCTTTTCGGCACCCTTCGAAGGGCGCCACCCGTTACCCTCGGATACACGTAGAATTTCCGGTTGGGTGAACATTCCTCGGAGGGAGGACTCAACGGACCCACTGTGGCGTGACAAAGAAAACTATCAGTGGATAATGAAAGCAAAAGAACAATGACGACAAAGATGCTTACCCGGCCCCCTCTGATACCGGTATAGACAAATCTAAGAATAACTCCTTCCTTATTCGCTCCCTTGCCTTATGAGTCTTGACGCCCTCAGTCGAACAAGCAATTATATCATCCTCGTCCTTTTTCTCTTCTCCATAATCTTCTACTGCCATCGTCAACTCCTCACCCGCAGACTCTTCACCATCTGGTAAGATCTCCCTCACGTAGTCTTCGAAGTAGCCACTGTAGAGTCGTTCCAGTTGATCGTAACGAATCTCAGGAATGAAGAGTTTCCAAAACTCTTGGCCATCCTGCTGGATGTATGGATTGATTCCCAATGTCCGGCACAAAACGCTTGTGGTTCCCGAGGAGGACAGGCTACTGTCAAGAGAATTGAACGTGATCTTCAAGGCTCGCAGGGCCTGGGATATGGGTAAAATTTCTTCCTTGATCACTTTCTTCACGATAACTCTCTTTTTTGCTTCGATCGGTTGTCTAGCGGTATCATTCGAATTGTCTACCGTCGATGACGTGTCTGCACAATTCTCCAGCTCAGTTAGGTGCTCATCTGCTGACACTTCTGCCGATTTCGTCATTGTTCCTTCACTGAGCTTGGCATCCGAGCAATCTAATGTTCGAATATTCTCACATTTTGTCACGGCCTCGTCGTCGTCATCAGTCTCGATTTCAACTTCCACCTCCACCTCCACCTCCACCTCCACCTCCACCTTCACGATCTCGTCCTTGGCATCTAATACCAATCGTCTCAAGTAGGGAATGTGATACGCGCACTGCAGCTGAGCATTGAGGTAGCACGTATTGCCCATATTCACGAGTCCCGTATACGTCCTGTCATGATCCCCACCGCCTCGATCGCCACCTCCCCCGCGAGGTATCCTGCCGAGGATGGAATCAACGATCGACCAGTCCCAACTTCCATCGTCAATCCCGACGAGGGAGGACGAATGACCTCCATTCTCCTTCGCATTCGAAGTAACCGCTAGCGTCGCGGCGATGTCGCTCCACAAGATTGCCATCAGGGGGGCATTTCCATTCCAAGATTCGACGTCGTCCTCCGCCACTCCTCGTTCCTCCGTCGTTCCTTCCCCCGGGAGTACGGGTCGACCCTCGTGATCCAAGTCGATTCTCGACCAGGACGATGATGGGACATCGTATCCATTCCTCTCCGAGAATAGCTTCCACTCCAAGTTGCTCCTCACGACGCGATACCTCCCGATCCCTCCTCCCCCACCACCACATCCCGCGTGCGCGCCCATAACGCCGACGCCCACGCCGCTCAATGCCAACCAACGCAACGAGAAGGTATTCCGGGGAAGCATGCTCGCGACCAGAAGCATGGCAAAGAGGGACGCCGGTTGGTACGCCGCCAGGGGAATGGGGGCGGAGGGGGGGGTCATCATCGGTAGGGTCAGACGGTCCATCCCCCGCCGCTCCGGCCGTCGACGAATCTTCTTTCTCGAGCGCGACACGGTCCCGTCCACGACGACGTTTGCCTCGCCATGGAAGGATGATCGCTTTCTGCTGATGGGGGATAGGACGGGCGCGGCATCCACCGCGATGTCCCATCGTGGCCGTCGCGGGGGCATGTCCGACGCGGGTGGAGGGGACGGTCTCGGGTCCGGCCCTTCATCGTGTCTCATTTTCGATGCGGCTAAAGCGGCGCCGCGTGCTTTTCGTCGTGACCGATTTGCCTTGCGACGGACCATTGTTTTGTAAATATATTCGGATTGCTCCTCCTGTCTCGGTTTCATGCTATTTCAAATTTGGGAATCACTACTACCCTTACACCATGTTAGGGCTTCGCTTGTTGTGTGTTGTTGAGTTGGTGTGTTGTTGGGGGGGGGGGCTTTCGATTTCCTTCGTTTCGCTCGTTTTATTTGAGTGGTTCAGGAGGGGGGAGTGAATCAAATCAAATTTGCGCCGAATCTCCCTCTCGTGAACAGTCCAGGTGTGAAATCGACCGTTGGTAATATTAAATAATGTGCATGTTTGAAAATGATTTTCTATCCCTGTGCACTTTGAACCATCAAGAATTATGAATTAGTGTGTCCCCTTCTCATCTTATCCGTTTGCGTTTCAGAATATATCATAAATACGAAAGTAATAATACGAAGTACACTACTGATACATCGATCGATATCGCTGTCGCAATAGGCAACAGCACGCAAGGCAGGGCAAAAACAGCCAAAACCCAATCCTCGACTTCCTCCATGGCCCTAAAAGGTTTGGGGGGAGTATCGGCCAAGGCCGCTCGCGCCGTCCGCGACGGTCAGGCCGCCTCGATGGCGTCTATCGTGTCGGTATTCCTATTAATGTGGCTGAGAACGTCCATGTCGTACCAGCACGTGAGGGGCGTTACCATGTCGGAGGCAATACGCGAGCTATACGCGGATGGCGGGATCAGACGCTTTTACAGGGGCCTGCTCCCCGCGCTGTGCATGATGCCGCTATCCAGATTCGGGGACATTTTCAGCAACGAGGTGGCGAGGGAATTCCTATCGGAATCTTTTCCCCCCGCGATCGTTACCATGTTCGCGTCGTCCATGGCGGCCGGATGGAGGATACTGATATCGCCCGCCGACACGGTGAAAACTATGATGCAAGTTCACGGAACCGACGGATTGACCCTATTGCGAGGGAAAATATCGAAGACGGGACCAACGGCACTCTTCGAGGGGGCGTTGGGTGCGTCCGCGGCGACTTGGGTGGGACATTATCCGTGGTTCGTCACGCACAATTTCCTGGAGGCGTATTGCGTTAAGAATCGAATACTGGACGCGCATTTGACACGGCAGGATCACACGAGGAAAAACCTACGCAGGGCGCTCGTGGGGGTCCTATCGTCGCTCGTGTCCGACGTGTGTTCCAATGCAATTCGCGTTCTCAAGACATACAAGCAGACGTCCGTCGAGCCCATCGGATATCTGGAAGCGGCATCGAGAATCATAGAGAAGGATGGTTTGGCGGGATTGCTATTCAGAGGACTGTCGAGTAAACTGGCGGCAAATGCGATCAACGCCATAATATTCACAGTAGTGTGGAAGGCAATATCCGAGAGACTGGCGAAGGGACGAACGATTGCATTAAAATCATCATAACGCAGTACATCCTGGGATTGCAAAAATGAAATCCAAAAAGTACCCTTAAATAGAATACAAAGGAAGCTAGCGGTTCAGGATTATATTATTGCGAACAGTTGCTATCGAGGTTTTGTGGGATCGTACAGCACCGATATTACCATGACAAAAATATCCACGGCCAGACATGCGACAACACTAGCACCCCGCCCAACGTTTGAATTGTTACATACCAATTTTCTCCTCGTCACGGGGAATGGGCCTCTTGTTGAGAACTTCGTCGATGACACCGAAGGACTTCGCCTGATCGACGTCCATGAACGTATCCCTGTCCATGACCCTCTCGATCTCGTCGAGTTCCCTACCGGTATGATGGACGTACAGCGCATTCAAGCTGGCGCGCATGCGCAGTATCTCCCTAGCCTGTATCTCGATGTCGGCCGCCTTCCCCTGCGCCCCCCCGCTCGGCTGGTGGAGCATGATCCGAGCGTTGGGCAGCGCGTACCGACATCCCGGACTCCCCCCCGCGAGGAGCAGGCTGCCCATGCTCGCCGCCTGTCCCATGCATATGGTATGCACCTCCGGATGTATGTACTGCATCGTGTCGTACATGGCCATGCCCGCCGTGACCAATCCACCCGGCGAATTGATGTACATGTACACCGGCCTCTCAGGCGCCTCCGCCTCGAGGAATAGGAGCTGGGCCGTGACGAGCGATGCCATGCTATCGGTGACCTCCCCGTGTACGCATATGATGCGCTCTCGCAGTAACCTCGAGAAGATATCGAACGCCCGCTCGCCGCCCGCGCCGGACTCTAGTACGACGGGGACGAGGCCCCGCAATGCGATCGTCGTGCTCACGTCGCGACGGATGCGGACGGACGTCGGCGGGTGGTGGCGATGATGATGCTCGTTCGTCGACGCTCGCGGATCGCGGAGGGGGTTCGTCGCACCCGCGCACGTACGATTGAGACCCGACGATAGACGGCGGAGCATGATCCCTTTCAGAGTTGCTGCTGCCATTGCGGTGTGTGTCTTAATGCTACATGGTATCGTATCTACATGATGTACGACATACGATATGGTACCGTAGATACCGTAAAAACCGGGGTTTAAGAAACACCGGGGATTAAGAAACAGACACTAAATCTAACATAATTAGCNAGCTGTCACATCCTTGCACCTTAGCTGTTTCTTAAACCCCGGTTTTTACGGTAGATGCGGTCCCGCGACTCGGAGAGCGGAGTCGAGCTATTACCAACTACTACGTGTAATATATCAATTGACCTAGTACTAACCTGAAAATATTTTCAGGTTAGTACTATGTTCTACGTATTTTTTTCAGGAAATGTTAGCAAAGTGTTAGGCCAATTGATATGTTACACGTAGTATCTGGAGCTACGTAGAGAGAGTAAGCACGTAGTAGTACTATTCATTTGCACGTATCGTATCTACCGTATTAGCAAGGTGAAGACCGACCGAGAAGAATCTGCGAGAAAAGAAAAAAAAAGAGAACCACGAGGAGAACAACAACATCATCAAGATCGTTGACATGACGAATGACGACGGCATCACGGCATAGGTCCCACCAACCCAACCCAACCCAACCCAACCCATCACTCCGCAGCGAATCAGGCCGCTCCCGCCGTCGCCACTCGTCATTACTTGAGATAATTAATCAAGGAAAAACCCGTAAAAACGAATCGAGGAGATGACCCCAAGCACCAATTACTCATCACTCGCGTCGGACCTATCCAGGATCGTCCTGCTGGGGATAGCCTTCGATATATCGCGCCACGTCACGCGGGGGATATGCATATCGCTGTGGTCGAAAATTCGCGATCACGACGACGACGACGATGGCGAATCGGTCGTTCGATGCGGCATCGTCGGAAAGCGACGACGTCCCCCCGATGAAGTACGGCATCCACGGGGAGGCGATGTCGACGAACGGCTCGACGAACGGCTCGACGTGGCCAATGACAACGACGACGGCGTCGTCACGAACGTATCCAACCTGGCCTCGGTCGCGGTGGGCATCGTAGAGCGAATGAAATGTCGCCTCGACGGGCTGACGAATTACCTTGCCATATCGATGCCGAACCAAACGAGATTCCTCGCGCGGGCCGTATCCGGACTATTCCCGTCGTGGGAAAACGATGTCGTCCAAAAAGACGAATGCGAGGCGAGGGAGAGGAAGGACTCGACGACCGACGACGTGCGCTGTCGCGATATTCCGTGCGAATCATCCCCCATCCGGCCTCCCGCGCGCGTACCACCGCCGATGCCATCGTCGGGGGGGAACGTCATCGAGCGGGCGCGGCCGCGGAGCGATTCGCTGAGAAGTCTCGTCACGGAATGCAGCGTAAGCACGCAAACGCACGCATTACCGATCGTCGAGAAGGACGAGCGCAAATACCTGGAAATTCTCGTGCACAACGTCTCGCATACCGATCTGATCATGGGCTTGTCCGGCGATCGAGATATCCGACGGCCGTCCGTGACGGACGATGCGGCGCCGGGGGTTGAGGTCGATGGCGGCGACGAACGGTACATCATGTGCCGACCTCGATTTTCCGCATTCGACATGTTCACCCGCAGAGTGCTGGGCGAATTGCGCGGTCAAATCGAGAGTTCGTCGTCGTCGTCGTCGTCGTCGTCGTCGGAGGGGGGCGGGGTCGTCCATTCCGGCGATACGCCATCGAGCCGACATACTCTCCATCGGAGGGTGATTTCGTATCCCCGATACGAGAGGTCGGGCAAGACCGCGAGGTACACCCTCGTTACGCCCCGACCGAGCGATCGGCACATGTTGCCGGTCGGATTCGACCTCGAGAGGATCGACGGGATCAACAACACGTCGATCGATCCGTGCGAGATGCAAAGCTTGAGACTTCGGGGGCGTGATATTGGCAAGGTCGATCGACATCTCCTCGGCGAAACTCCGAGGAGGTTCGATGTTCCCCAACGGCGCATGCAGGATTCGACACATGACGATGAAGGCGCGCCCGACTGCTCGACTAGGCGGGAGACGTTGCGTATCAACGCCGTTTTCTTTCCCCTCCTCGCGATACTCTTGCCCCGTTGGCTCGGGAAAATAGCAGACAAATTCGGCGGTACTCAGGGCGAGACGATGATCGTCGCAGCGCCTCCCCACACCCCCAACGTGAAGAAGGTCGTAGTCCTCGTGTCCGGCGTGGGCACGCCGCGTAATTGGACGCATTCCATGAGCGGGAACTCCACGCAAACTTGCGCAGAGCTCATGGAGCTGTTCATTCACGTTCTTTACCCCGATATTACCGTCGTTAGGTGAGAATCATCGATGTCGATCTTCGACACGTAGCTCGCATTCTACCCTCCATCTAATTTTTCGCCCCGACATGGCACGTTTACCCCAGGATACACTCGGAGACGAACATCTTTCGCTACGACGAAAATATAACCTTCGCAACACAGGAGCTTGTGCCGTGCATCGACTCATATCGCGACGCTCACGCGCGATCGGAGCCATACCCGGACGAGAACGTCCCTCCCAACTCGGAACGCAATCCGTTCCATCCCGATTGGAGACAAACGGTTTCCGTTACCTATTCGTTCGCGGATGGTTCCGCCGCGAGGAGTCACGCAATACAGGCGGCACTGCGCCCCTATCGGCCAACTTACTTTCACTTTTGGCAGCTCAAAACATTCTGGCACGAAACCAAGATTACAGACGAAGATATAGAGGTTCATTCCTTCGAAGAGATGGAGACAGTGCCTGCCATGGCCGTTGAATCAACGCCAGATACCGTGATTATGGTGGTGAATGAAATGAAGGCATTTAGGATGCACTACATCGAAACGTTGAGAGCCGGGGGAAGGAACGATATTGAGACTTTTTGGCTGAGGAAATCAAAACAACCTGTACTTGCCGTTCTCCTTGTCCAAAAGCCTGGTGGGAAGCATGTACTCTATCGTGGTACGAATATGGAAGTCTCGATGCCGACGGGTTCCCTATGTGCCGAGCGGAACGTCATTGGAACGGCACTGGCGAATGACCCAGGTTTGAAGCGCGAGGATTTGCTGATGGTTGCCGTTCTTTCTTTGCAATTGCCTCGCCCGCCACCCGGCCCGCCACTTTGCCGACCGGTAGTGTCGTCCGAGAGAGAGGGTGCCGCCGACTTTGTCAAGGATGTTGCGGACAGGCTGAGGCAGCAACAAGCGCATGGTGCTATGGGTCGTGTACTAAGCACATCAAGTTTTGCAGGCATTGCCGAGGAAAGACCGTCGAATTCCAGTGACGAATGGGAGGTATTTCAAGCTGACTCCCCGAGCATGTCGCCACTTGCAAGCCCATACCTATCCGCAAAGCATTTCGTTGAATCTTCCCAATTAGGCGAAGCTGCATTGATCCCAGATCTCAGCTTGTCCCGCCTCTCAGAAACGGATCCTCCCGGCATAACATGCGGGGATTCTACGCCGAAAAGGCGCATAGCGCTCTACCAAAAAAAGTCAATGAGCAATTTGGGCGATGACGTGAAAAGGCAAAAAGTACTCGTTCAGCCCCTCCAGGTGAGGTGATTATGATAATTATTTGCCGTGCCCCCCGCTTGCAATTGGGTATTCAATCCCCCTCCTGCCACTTTATTATTCACTTTAGGACAAAAATCCACTCAAGCCATGTGGATCTTGCAATGAGTGGCTCAAGAAAATTGCGCAATCTAATCCACACTTCAAAGTTCTGACGTTTACCGACAACCAATGCAATGGCGTCTACATATCTCCATGCGAAGATTGAAGCGTACCCTCCTCTTTATTTCGCTTTTAGCCTGACTCCATCCTCTCCAGAGGAACATTCTAATGCTTAAAATTAGAGGGATGTTTGATACGTTCAATACGGGGACTTCCAGACTCCCCTGTATGCATCGGGATGTCTGAGCAAAAGAATGCATAAGGGGTAGTTGTTGAGCACATTTGAATTCAGGATATGTTTTTTATTGCCTAATCGGTTACGTTACCCAAGGTTCCCAATATCCCCCCCCCCCCCCTTCCCCACCTAAAAATATCACTGATCGACATATATCGAGCCACTGATTTTTCCCTTAGTCCTCGAGTGATTCATCCTCAGATCCCCCCCCCCCCCCGGACCGCCATTTCGCTCGGGATATGGCCTGTGCTTCCCCGCCTTTCCGAAACGTGTACCCGCAACCACTAACCTACTAGGATAAGCGAATCTCTATAAATTTCCAGTTCGGCATCCGCCATCACCACCTGCTGCTACTACAACTCTCTCTATCTCTTCCTCTATTCCTCGTCGACGTCCTCGTCGCTAACCCCCTCCTCGTTACCGCTCATGGAATTGACGTAATCCAATATGACCTGCGTCGTCAATTCCAAATCCTCCTCCTTCGACTTGGCGGGGGCGCCGGCGGGACCCGTCTTGATGACCATGCCCAGGGACGACGGCGACGACGCGGTGGTTCGCGCGACCGAGGGGACGAAGGCGACGACCGACGAGGGAGACGCGAGGAGGGAAACGAGGGATACGATGACGAGCTTCATGCTTTGTGAAATATATGTAAACGTTTAGGGGTAAGCAGTGTGTTGTGGCGACCGATGGGACGTCGTTGTCATCTCCTCTCGCTCTCTCTTTGAAGCCTCTCTCTCTCTCGTCGTGGTGGTTCGAGATGCGTGTGAGTGAAGTGTTTCCATCGCATGCGATGACGTCACCGAATCTGTGTTCCCTTAGATAGAGGTACCTACTTATTGTACGTACGGAACGTAAAGATCCCGCCACAATTAACATGTCAACAACACACCACCGCCCAACGAGCATCTTGGGCTTTTTTGGCGGGAATTCTATTACTCTTTTTTTGTTCCCGCGAACGCGAACGGAAACACCGTACGCACAAAATAACTAGGTGCACGATGGCCCCGATGCTGGTCAGCGCGATGTCCATAACTCGCTGGCATCTTAAAAATCAACTAGCCCTTTTTAGGGGGAGCTGCGCAACACCCTCAAGAATCCCTCTTCCGATTGGGCTAGTCGATTTTTAACATGGCGGCTAGTTATGAGGGTATCTCACTAGACCACCTGGCTGATCATCTGATTTACCTCTCCACATCTTCTTCCTTCTGGTATAGCCTGAACTCCAGCTATGACCATGACTTCCACCTCTCTAAACGATTGGGTATGAAGCCGAAGGACTATGAGTCCCTCCTTGTGGCAGCGGATCTTGCCACTTTCACAAAAAGATGGGGTTTCTCCATGAAGATGATGAAGTGGAAGGATTTCCTTGAGGGGCATTGGTTCAGTAAGTTCAACTGTGATGGCACATTTGAACTTGATCAAAAGAAGGTCGATCTAAATGCTTTTGCCAAGGGAGAGTCTCCAAAGCATAGGGAGACGTTCAGCTTCATTCGGATTGGCATACTCAATGCCTCTTCTCCCAGAAAAGTTGAGATGCAGAAGGATCAACACACATTCCGGATGATCACTATTCCCCCGAGGTTGAGTGGGCTCCGATTGCAACAATCAACCTTTAGAAGTTTGATTGAACCAATATTGTGGAACTACATTCTTGACAATGATGAGTCGGAGGAGGGCAAGGAAGTGGTCGATTCGTCTAGTGATGAGGAAGATGAAAGTGTGGTATCCCCAGAGCCCCCATCATTGGTTGCTGCCAGCATGACTCCAGTGACGAGTGCTACCCTTGTTGATAATAATACGTCTACAAAATATCCCCATCTATCTCGAGCATTGGGTGATGAAAATGGTGACTTTGATCCAGCTGACCCTTCTGTTCGCAAATCAATGCAAGGATTACTGCAAGAAATCAATCATCTGTTGAGTACTAAATATGAACTCAGTGTACGAGCTTTATCGTCCAATAAGCCTATATCATATGTTCGAGTGCCAAGGACGAAGAGTGATCATGCCTTCACAAATTCTAAGGAATGGCTCGACTCCGCCATCAATATCTCTGGATCAGCGTATCGAATGAGTAAGCACCTCATCAAATTTTATAACGACTCATTCCTTGCCGCCTGTGAGAACGAAGGCGTACCAGTCATCAAACCAATGACTGCTACCTCATTCCAAGCAATGTTGAATGCGGGAAAGGTAACCGGAACAGGGGAAAGAGAGTTGAAGAAGCATCTCAGCTCCCATCTTGGTAAAGGCTTTTGTCCAACCCGACGAAGCGTCAACATGTTATCGGAAGGTCATGGTGTTGTTCATTATGGAAGCAAGCAATTTACGTACGATAAAAAAGAGAAGTCAGAATTTGTTGAATGGACAGAGAAGAATATTGATGAAGAGATGACAATTTATTTACAGAGGCATCTGTCGAGCAAGTCAATACAGTCATGCGAAGTTAAATGTGTTCAGATGGTCGTTGGTGGTGATCACGGTGACACTGCTTTCCAGTTCGGTGCATCGGTGTTGGTCGAACTAGCTGACGATAGCACAATCAACTTCGAGTTATTTGTATGCGAACTGATCTGTCGCAAAGATACTGGACGTTTACTAGAAGAAACAATACTGGAGAGATTAACGAGTGGGCTAGAAATTATTGCTACTTTCGAACTACACTTGTTTAAGGACGCGGGTGGCTCTATCATCGCTGAGTTTCGTCGCCCTTGCCAAATTCAAAACCCAACCGCAATACCAACCCACAAACCCATCACCGAAGTCTTTGTCACTGGCGACTTGGCATTCCAAGCCATGGTACTGGGAAAAGAGTCGATGGCCGGGCACTGGTGCATGTGGTGCAAGGCCAACAAGCACCAATTTTCGGAGGACTGTGAATTGTGGACGATGGAGGATCTCGTGAGATGTGGCGCGGATGCTGAAAAAGCAAAAGGAGACCCGTTGCTCGGGGTTAAAAAAAAACCATGGTGGCCGTTCATACCTTTGTCACACTACATGGTCCCCCTCCTCCATTGCGAAATCGGGATAGGGAATCAACTGTTAGATAAATTGCGGGCGATAATAAATGAGCACATTGCACGTTTCTCACCGGGCGAAGAAGAGATTCGCGCGTCTATCCCTGTCTTAAAAAATATCATCATTGACACAACCAAAGAAAGGGGAGAGTGGGATGAATCTGCTGAGGGGGGGGAAAAACAGAGGATATTGATGCGTGCTGTGGCTGCGTACAACAAGAGACGAGACATCCTTTTGGTGAACAACAACGAACACGACGAATCAACTCACCTGATGAATTTATCTACATTGAAAGACCTGAACGATATTCGCAATAAATTTGTCAACAAGCTGAAACGGGCACGCAGTACGTTGGCTGTCCAGCAGGATAAATTGAAGGTGATGCGGGCGGCAAAAGGGAAAACAGAAGATAGTGTTGATACGAAACTTTTTAAGGTGTTGAAGGAGATCGGGGTGGAGTTAAGTTCTTACCATGGGGGGTCTTTAAATGGGAAAGACATTAAGAAGGTTATGAACAATGCGGGTCATATTTTTGATGAGCTCGCTGTAATAATGAAGGAGGGGAAGAGGCCTGACTCCATTCTGTCAGACGCCGACGTCGATGCATTGTGCGTGCATTTTCGGGAGGTGTTTATCCTGTGGGATGGCGCTTTTTCATTAGCACGAACTGTGAATCCAATGGAAAATGATACAAAGACTTACCTTCGTTATGTGTCCGCGGCAGTGCACGGCAATAATGCTCTACGTTGCACCATCACCCCCAAGGTGCACTTGATGCTAATGCATGTCGCGTGGCAAATGAGAAATATTCGGGGGGGTCTGGGAAATAAAATGGAAGATTGGGTGGAGCGATTGCATCAGACTGGGATGCAATCGCGCGACCGCTTTCGCCGAGTGAAGAACCCGTTAGTCCGTGCACAAGCACGTGAGAAGGCAAATTCCCGTGCATCACATCCCAATGTGATTGCTCACACATATGCAACAAACGCAGGGAACAAGCGTTCTTTTTCTGCAGAGAAGGTCGACGACACAATTACGAAGCGACGAAAAATGCAGCGTGATATGGGGCGATATGAGGCGATGAAATATTTTGACGAGGAGAAGATGAACACACTTACATGGTCGGTGTTAGTTTTTGACGATGGGAAGTTGGATTCCTTGAAGTTGGATTCGTAGCGGTGGTTTTTTATTTTTTTTCGGTGGTGTGGTAGGATCGGACGCTGTGGCGGCTGTGGCGGAGGGGAGGGAGCGGCGCCGAGGGGAGGGATGGTTGATGGGGTCAAGAGGGAGCAACTGCGCGAAGGGCGTCAGCTCGGGACGATGGGCAGCGGCGTGGGAGGGTGTCGGGTTCGGCCGAGGCGGGCGGGGCGGAAATATTTATTGTGTCAGAAATTTGTTCTGATCTTGCGTTTTACGCAAAAAGTACATAATGCTAACAAAATCTTACTTTGTACGTACATAAGGGAGTG
>JALLBA010001409.1:0-12572 GCA_036939675.1 Cyclostephanos invisitatus
ACACACCAAACATCCCAGGGGTCAATGCTTACATAAAATATGAATGGGACAAGACAATGAAAGTACAGTTGGTCTCTGAGGGCCAATTTGTGCAATTATTTACCAACCGCAGACGAAATAGAATACAAACAAACTTCTTAAGATATTAATCTGCCTAGGTAATTTTCAATATGCTACTCCTCCTCCTACTCCGTCTCCTCCTCATTCCCCTCCTCCTCAGTTGGCACACGCAGATTCACCACCCTAACACCTCTTGTCTGCTCAGTTGTCCCAATCAATTCACATGCAACTTCAAGCGAAAAAGCCTCCATATTGTCCTCCTCACCTACTGCATCATCTGAACAGACAGCCAGCACGAACCATCCATTGCCTCTCCCTCGACGGTACTCCATGTTACCTTGGTATACATGAAATGTTTTCTCGGTGTCAGGATCCAAAAACACAAGACTTTGATATTTTTGCAGCAATTGTGCCTCTACTACTGCATCATTCCTCATCCTGATTTCTCCTTCCCAATCTTCTACCCATGCTTTAAAGATACGGAGTACTTGTGGTTCCTTCAATGCATCTGAATCAACATCCCACTTCTCCAATTGCAAGTCAAAATTAATGTCATCATCACCAAACATTGCAGTACGCCCTACAGCATCAACCTTCTCGTTCTGTTCAAGCTTCAATCTTCCCTCCTGTTGTTTAGCAGTAATATATATCACACTCCTTTTTTCAATTGACTTACCACCCAAATGAGTCCTCTTGTCTGTCTTGATTGTTTTGACTGCAGACCAGGCCCTCTCTGCCGGTCCTATCCCACACAGCTTGGAACAAACACGACATGCCACAAACCCCAACACCTGTGTGTAGTCAAGTGAATACTTCTCATGCCAAAGGTGGGATCTTCCACTTGATACATCTTTAGTTGCCCAACGGCTTGCATGGTGAAAGGGTTCACTGCAGGACTGGAATGCCTTGAACTCATTCCAGAATGTGTCCACAATGTCTGCAGGAGTCATGTCGGACAAATTAACCCTCTTGTTCAGACAAGGGGGCAAGTGGAGACGTGTAACTACTTCTTCAATTGCATCACGATGTGCACCTTTAAGTCTCAGACTAACATCTTCACGTATTTCCTTCATCACACACAATGCCCAAGCTGTAATTGAATATGCATGTTCAATTTTTGTCTTGCGTCTGTTCCAGTGCTCAAGAATTGCCTCACCAAATGACATTGTTTTCACAACTTCGTCTGCATCTGATTCTTCCTCATCACTATCTGCTTCATCCCCTGATGGTGGTAGAGTTACTTCAAAAACAACATCTTCACCCTCATCATCATCACTGTCTCCACCCAAAATAACATTTCCCTCCGCCTGCAAGTTCCTGTCCATTTTAAGAGTACCAAAGAGATTTGGATCATTGAGGAATTCCTGTGACCTTATGATAGCTTCGGTGGTCCTGTGAGAAAGAAAGAAAATCTTGTCCATCACTGGTCTACTGGCGTCACAAAAACGAAGAGCTCTTAGTGCAGGAAACACACACCGCAGGATTACATACAGGCACTTCCAAAACTTCTTATCCTCAATGTCTTGAATAGCATGCCGGACACTTTGTTTCTTCACAGATTCTAGGTCAAGAAATTTTTGTTGATGGATGGTAGACAACAAGGCCTGTCTCAGACGCAAGACCCGATGCATGGCATAGAACCAGCTTGCAAACCTAGTTCCAGCCCCACGCAGTAGGCCAACTGGTCGTCCCTTGTTATACATAGAAGACTGTGCCATGAATTGGGCATAGATGGCATGGTGAGCACCAGACCCAAAGACATTGTACAACCTGCATGTCTTTAGGATCAACAACTTGATTGGCTTAATTTTTGAAAGTGATGCAAAGAAGAGTGATAGTACATGCTCGCCCCCATGAAAGCAGAATGAGTGAGGATGCTTGGCCACCAGAATTGCCCCGCCCTTCTGGACATTAGAAGCTCCATCAAAGAAGAATGCGTCAGTGAGGGTACCATTGGGATCGTACTCCTTCACAATGTTGTCAAACATCTCTGCAATATATGAAGCATCTTTCTTTCCCCCCTGCTGCAAATGTTTGGTACAATCTTGAATTGAGACAGTGATAGGAGGAGTATCAGCACATGCTGCAAGAATGTTCATCAGTGGCATTCTCTTCACTGTTGCACCATCTCCAAGAAAAGACAATCCGAATACATCAGCACCCTTCAGCAGGTTTGTCTTGTTATCATTATACTTTGTCTGGAAATTCAAGTCCAGCAATGGCCCACCAATCTGCTTCCGCTTGGGAATTTCAAAGTCTGATCCAACCTTTGACAGAACATTAACCATCCGCTTGAACCTGGGCGTCTCAACTACCAAATCTGAAATGTTTTCACAGTGGAAGAAGTCCGCAATGGCCATCTGAGCAATTGTGTTGTTTACTTGTCTAATGTCTGTCTGGTGATTAATACCAGCAGAAATGGATGGTTGTATTGATCTACCAAAGAAGTTTTTTGAAGCTGCAGAGGAAGAGACTTGGTGGGAAGTCTTCAAATGAGGTTTACTTGAATTTGAAGATAAAGAACCACATCGGCGTTTCCCTTCAAGTAGAGTTGCAACAGATGAATTCTGCTGCATCATGACAATGTGATCCACAACCTCAACACCCCGTTTCTTGGAGTCAGCTTTGCTTGATCCATCATCCCTCATTGCCTGATATCGTGCCAAATAGTTGGCTGGAATGGAAGCCTTACAAGGCTTAATACCCCCTCCTTTCACCCGATTCACATGACAGAGGGCACGTGTAGCATGGAGAGGAACAAACACATCACTGCACCATAGACACTTCCATCCGGTGGGGGGATTTTTTACAATATAGGGGCAATCCCAAATATGTTGAAGGGGAGGAAGTTGTTCAGCATCATTGTCATCCTCTTGTTGATTAAAAAAGTCATCTTGTCCATCAGCAGGAAGGGATTGGCCAGCAATGTTAATATTCCCCATGGGGGGAAGAGATGTGGCAGTAGTCATTGTGGACATTGTCTCGATTGTTGATTGGCTGAATCCCTGGAGAAGATTGGAAGGATCACCAGTCTCTGCATGATACTGGCCCTTGGCCAGAGCTGGATGGTGATGTGCGCAAAACTTTCTGGTACCATGTGCTTGGCGGACATCCTCATCATCACTCTCCCATATACACTGGCACATGTGATGGAGAAGGCGGTTGCAGCCAACTTCCATACACTTGATTAAGGACGCTGGACCCTGTGGTTTCTGGCACAGATCAAGACGTGCCCAATCACAAACAGAGCTCATTATTTCAGCAACGTTGTTGTAATGTCAACCTGATAAAAAATGATCTTGGTGGAAGCAGCAGAACCATGACATGAGCGTTGAGAGCATGTTGGGGGGAAAGTTTCAATGCGTATGTAATCCCATACCATAGTATATTTCTACATACGCACTTTCGAAAATTTGGTATATGTCGGCTCAAGCCGACACAAACTGCCAAGACCATCTTCAATGTCGTGTCGGCAACACAGACCCATCTGGCCAAAATTGGAGCGACACGCCATGTCGTGCCGACATGTCAAGACATGCCGGCGACATTTCCAGCTAAGTTGGGTGAGTACCATTGGGTGTTGAGTTGGACCCCTAACTGTGTTGTTGTTATCAATGTGTTGCTGAGTGTCCCTTGAGAAAAATTAGCCACGCGAATCCATGGGCATTGCTCCAATAAATCATGGTTAGAACCGCCCATAAAACAGTTCAGGGATTACCAAAGCTGATGATGAGTGATCCTACCTTGAGATAGGGGGAAACCGATTGCATAAGAGATCTGAGTGATCTCTTCTTTGTTGTGCTTCCCCCCGGCCCCTTCCCCTCACGTTCGCCCCCGGTCGCCGTCGGGGGGACCCAGCCCAGACCCAACCAAGTTCCAATCCATCAGAGCGACCTAGTTCGAACCCAAGTGAAATTCTGTCGGAGCAACCCAGCGGTAGCCCAAGTTCCAAATCCTCTCCGGCCTACTTGCTACTTGGTCTGTAGCGGTAGTGGTCCTCACCCCGAGCAATAGGGTCTACAAGGAGGGAAGAAGGGATGAAGTGGACGGTGCCTTTTTATTTGGAGTATTTTGGGCCTAGCCTTATGACTGTTAATCCAGTGAACAATTTAATGACACGATTCTTTCCCGACCGGATGGTCGGTAGCAGTCCTCACCCGTGAAGTTTCGTGGTGTTCCCAATTCTGGTAACACATGGCTCGGTTGCGGCTGCTCTCGCCTTTGGCCGGAAAAGAAAGACAAAAGTCATGTCTGCCCCTTTCAAGTCCTTTTTTGATGTATGGTTCACACCATCATCTTTTTCTTTATTATATATCATGTAGAACAAGGGAATCGTAATTATTTTAGATAACATTAAACATGAATCCGCCTAGCCTACGTAGAAACCGGGAGAAAGGAACCTCAATCACATAATTAGAAAATTCTCAAGCATCTAAAAAAATTAAAATGCTGTTTTAACAAATATCTCAACGCTCTCTTCACCCCACATCTAAATTAGGGGAGCTTATTTCTTGGCTCCTGCCCATGGGATTGACCCCGTTCGTTATTATCATCCTCCGCTCAATAATGGGGGGTGATACAGTAGAAGTAATGATACTTTTTGGCAACTTTTACAGTTTAAATTCTGTACTAAAGAATAAATACTTATGTGGGGTAAAAGTTTGATTATTCCCACTCGGACCAATGGCAGGATGCAAGTTGCATTATCAAAACAACCACCTCTCTACAACACAGCACCCGATTTTTGACCAAACCCATTCGAACGTATCCTCCCCCGAGCGATGTCAACACAAAAAAAAACACTCCTTCGATTGCTCAGGATGCGTTGGAATTAGGTCTCATGGGATCGAAGTTGATCCCCCTCGTCATCTGCGATGTCGAAGGTCCCCCTCCGACGTACACAGGTCCTAACCCCCCGCCGACGGGAGGGTCAAACCTTTGCGACTGCCACTGCATCGCATGCTGTTGCTGCTGCATCGCGTACGGAGCCACGGGGGGCCGTTCCTGCCGTTGCTGCTGGGCCGCGGGCGATACCATGCCCATGGAACTCGTAGACATGGGCGACGTGATGGGATTGCCCGTGGTCACCGTGTACCCCCCCCCTCCCATCCCCCCGACGACTGACGCGCCACCGAAGGCATCGTTGTAATCGTCCCAGGTGGGGGGGGGGGGTACCGCGAAGGATGCGTCCGACGGTGGCATCGTCGTGGCATTCGTACCACCGCCACGGGGCGTGAACGGGGACGACGATGCCGTACCGACCCCGCTCCACGGCCGCTGCGCTTGGTATTGTTGGTACGGCTGCCGATACGTGGGATCCTGGTAATACCGCTGCTGCTGCTGCTGTTGGTACATTCGTTCGTTGTTACCCCCGCTCCCGCCCCCCCCGTACGATGGATACGGCGTCGTGGACGGGAAGAAGGATGCGGTCGTGGCGTCGTCGTCCGCCATGACCGAAACGTCGGACGGTCCGTACGACGGCACGACGTACTTGGGTGCCATGTCGACTCGATTGTCGTCGTCGCCGAAGTCTATCAAATTACTCTCCTCCCCGATCGATGTCAACTGTTTGATATTATTCCCCTCCCTCGTCGTGGTGGTCGCGGCGGCCGTCGTCGCCGCGTACCGACGACTCCCGCCATCGTCCTTTCTCGGTGAAACGTAACGAAAGGGGGGGGGGTCGCTGAGTCCGGCCCCCCTAGCGCGATTGTCCTCCCATTCCTTCAACGACGCCTCGAGGGCGATCCTTACCATGCGTTCCTCGTCCGATTCCGTACGTGGCGTCATGGCCTTGTGCTCGCTCCTGGATATCGATCCGGCGCCGATCGCGTTACGGCCGTAATACATCTCGTTCCCGCGTCGCTTGTCCCTATCCCTGTCGAAGTAATACTCGTCGACGAGCCGTCCCTTCGTGCCTTGGTAGCGCTCTCCTCCTCCTCCTCCTCCTCCTCCTCCTCCTCCTCCTCCCTCGTCGTTCGCGTTGGTCCCCCCCCCCCCTCGCCCCCCGTCCCCCCCGAGGCCGCTCTCCGATCTCAGCATCCCCCACCTACCGACCTTCTCCCACATCCTATCCGTACCGAGCTCGTACATCGCGGGCATCGAGTGGTAACTCAATCCATCGACGCTCAGGTCGTATCGATGGAAGGTGTCGCCGGAATCGTTCACGATCATGTTCCGCGCGCCGAGGGGCGTGCACGCGTAGCACCGTATGTCGATGCGATGGCGGCCGTTGTGCCTGTGATCGGGCAGGTCGAATCCCCTATGAAACGACGCCGCGAACGGATTGAGGAAGTTGCCCCCCCCCCCCCCATGGTCGCCGCCGGACGTCGACGATGGCTCGTGACGGTATATCTCGCGATTGTCGACGTATATGTGAGCCTTCCCCGTGAGCAGGCTCCAGGTGAGCATGACCTCGTGTTCCCTCCCCCGGCATTCCACCCCCCTCCTCTCGTGGAGACGTCGAGACGACGATGACCGATTTGCGCCGACCTCGCCGACGTCGCCGTCATTGTCATCGGCGTCGTCGGCCGCGTCGTCGGACCTCGGACCGACGTAATTCTCGTCCTCGTCGTGTAAATGGGGGAACACCGCGGGAGGGTGGGCGAAGCCGAATTTCCAAGTCAATTTCCTCTTGGTGATATCGAGATGCCGTCCCTTCGATTCGACCTTGAAATCGACCTGGTAGGGTATGTCGAATATTATATTCGGGCGGGGATGGTGGGGTCCGACGGGCATTTTATTCCTCTCTACTATTATTACTTTTGTTTATTGCCGACATGGGATCCGAAATAATGGGGCATTCAGTAGTACGGTATTATTTTAGTAGTGTGTATTACTTGGTATTCCCTATTTTTATCCACCCGAGATAGAATGAGCAAATCCCCCGAAGCCAAAGAGAGATGGAAATGACATTAGCACGACTCCAGGTTCCCGCCAGCTAAAAGATCCACATAAAGGTAAGTTGGAATAGGTACGAACATATCGTATGTCACTGACAACAAGGGCGCAAATCGACGAGGAATAGAAGTTTAGAGGGACGGAAAAATTAATGGGAATATGGAGGAGATACAGTCAAAGTGCTGCTACTTTGTTCTTCGACCACTAGCAGCCAGATAGAGAGAGCACGGCAATGCATCCGCCTCTTCATCCCACAAATGGCATTCTATCCATCAGTGTAATTCTCCTCCGCCACTGCTTCGATACTAAATCGAAACAATCATACAAAGTCGTCGGGGGATCCTCGAAAGAAATAAAAAATCGAAGCCCGTCATTTTGTCATCATGGACGTCGAATCGATCCGCGCCGGTCTACTCCCCGCGGACGATGATATTGCACGACGACGTCTATCCATGTTGGACGAGGACGATTACATATACGAAAATTACGTCGAGGATACCATCGATCCCGGCAACGCGCTGTTCGGTATCGCATTGGTCATATCGTTGGCGTCCATCGCGGTCGTGCCATTCGTCGTGAGATTGTGGAGATGCATCGATGCGTATTGGCGCAAATGCCACGATGGGAGGAGGAGGAGGAGGAGGAGGGAGGAGGAGGACGAGCGAATACAACGACGACGCGATGATGTGGCGGATGCTTCGCGCGACGTCGGCGCCCGAGGAGGGCACGACGGGGAGGAGGAAAAGGAGGAGGAGGAGGGGGGGGAGGGGGAGGGGGAGAGCTCGCCACAGCATGCAATCGCCAACGACGTTGATGACGAGGATGATCATACGGGGGTGATCAGGAGTGCGATCATCTCGCGTAAGATACAGTTGGAGAGACGAGCACCCGTGATACGTCATCGGATGGAGGATATTCCCACGGCTGGCGCGTGCGGTGGCATCGTCGTCGAGAACGATGCCGGCGAAGGGGCGCAATGCGACGATCGCGGAGGAATGCCATCGTCCTCTGTCGGACCGAATAATATTATGAAAACGAGGCAGGACGATGATGAAATCCGCGACGACGAAGAGGAACCATACATGACCAAGTCGGAGTTCAATCTTTGGTCGGACGACGGAAGCGGCGGCGTGTTGGGATCAATCTCAAGGGAGCAACGGGGTATGCGGGTCAAAGAGGATGATACGAATCCCTCCTGTCACCGGATGGAAGAGACCCCTACTGGTGGTGCATGTAATGACATCATCGTCGACGATGACGGTGGTGAAGCGCATTGCGACGAAGGATGGAGGACGCCATCGTCCACGGGAGGATCGAATGCAATGACGACGGAACGGCGCGATGATGAAATCTGTAAAAACGAAGATAATTCAACGGCGGCCAAGTCGGAGAATCTCAGGTCGGACGACGGAGGCGGGGTATTGAAATCAAGCTCGCGGGAGCAACGTGGAATGAGGGAGACAGACGACGCCATGGATATTGACGACGGTGAAAGGGGTCCTCTCCCGGTGTCATCTGTCTCCCTGGATTATCTCAGGACAATCATCAAGTACGACTACGAGACGCATCGACTAGTTCGCCTCATCGTCCCCTTCACTTTCTCGTCCGTCGCCTATACCGCATCTGAATTATTAACGGTCGCTATTATATCCCAAACACTCGGCACTGACACCATGATTGCGTTCGTCATGGTGGGAACTATCGTGGGCATAAGCACCACCTTCATGTCGGGGTGGATAGAAGCCATCACCACACTATCGAGCATGGCCTACGGGGCGGAGAAGTATACACTGGCCGGGCAATATGTCCAGGCGGGTGCGGGTCTTTACATCTTGTGCGAGATCCCGATGATCTTTGTGTGGCGCGCCGCCATTGGGAAGATCCTGCTGCTTATGGGATTCGACGACATGGTCGCGGCCATAGCGGAAGAATACATAGTTGTGGAGGTGGCGATTAACATTATGATGGGCATGACCGAATCCTTACATGCCTTCTTGCATGTGATCGACAGGGCAAAGTTCGCGAACATCCTCTACGTCATTAGCAGTATCGTCCGCGTATGTTCTGTGGCACTATTTGCGTTCACGCTTGGAGTGAGCCTGGTCACCCTAGGCCTCGTCATGTTGATAAATCACGCCCTGCTCTTCTTCCTTTTTGCCGTCATCCCAATGGCGATGGAATGGTACAAGAAATTCGAGTTCGGTTTATTCGGCATAGGCGCGTGTTGGGATAGGTCTGTGGTGAAGGATCTATTCAGAGTTGCGCTGCCCCTTGGATTTGGGAGTCTTTTGGCATATGCCGAGTGGGAGATATTGACGGTGTTTGCTGCGATCCTAGGCCCCGCGGAAGCCGCCACGTGGGCAGTCATGGGTTACGTCTGGGGCGTCTTTGAATCGACGACCGAAGCTGTGGGCGACGCAGCTGAAGTGCGTGTTGCCTATCAACTAGGAAAGGGCCGTCCTGCGATGGCAAAGCTAGCCGGCTACAAATCAATGTTCCTCGGACTAATGTTGTCGATTGTGATGTCCGTCATTTTCACATGCTTAATCAATGTCCTGCCACGTGTACTAACACAAGAGGAAACTATTCAGGACATGTTGGCTGAACTTTTTCCACTAGTAGCCCTGGGCAATGTTACCATGTCCATGGGAATGGTATGTTGGGCAGTTGTGGGTGCACAGGGGCGATACCATTTGTCGACGTCGATTGCAATTGCGTGCTCTTTCCTAGTGACAGTTCCTATCGGGGCAGTAGTAACAAGTTGGATGAGGATCGACCTCCAGGGCTTGACGTTCGCAGTTGTTACAGGATACACCGCCACAGCGATGTTGTTGACCGCATGTATTCATATGTCAGACTGGGAAATGTTGTCGAACAAGATTCGGGAACAATTGTCGGCCAGTGATTTATCAGATTCTTCTGACAACGATCACGCATCTATTAGCCCAAATAGCAACCCAAGGAACGTGTATGTTTTACACGGCATTCAAGAAACGGTACCGATGACTCCCCCCACTATGAATTCTGACGATGATGAAACCTCTCCTAGTTCAAATGACGAACCCGAGAGCATTGTCAATCCAAAAGACCATGTTAGAAAGCGCGATTCTCGAGATGGATTAGGTAATCATGAGGTATCCCTAACCTCACCTACATGCGTATCAAGCTGTAGGTCAGATCTTCTACCTTGAACAATAAGTCAGAGAAAGCTCCACCAACATCAAATGTAGATGAAGAAGATGAGAGCAACAATCTTGAATTTTTGATAATTTTCAACTCAACATAATTCATTGTTGAGATTGTTGGTGGAGTGAATCTGCAATTTTGTGAGAAGAGAACCTTTCAATACGATACCATGATATTCTTCTTCGGAGGATAAACTTCACGGTTCGGTGGCTGATAAAAATAATGTGTTCTGAATGAAAGCTACGTTGCTTTGTCGGATGTTTTGCCTTAATTTTGTCATTACGTTTTAGTTTGAAGTCTGGGGGAAGTAAGATTGTAAGATAGCTCTTTACAAAGATTTTATCTACCACGACCTTTTCGTTTTCTGGAATCGAAAGAAGTACTTAGTAGTACTTAAAAGCCGAAAGAGCTGGATGCCTTCTTGAAAAGTTCCTTCCTCTTCATTTCAATAGCTGAAATGTCTGCGTCCCTGTTCTGCGTATGTACTTCTTCAAAGGACATATTATTCCCATCCAACAACTTCTTCCATGCGTCACCTCCGCAAATATCAATCTTACTTTTCAACAACATGGATGATCCGGTTACATCTGACACAGAAACAATGACATCTCCATCTTCTGCTGTGATGTCTGACTCACTGACTAGGTTGTACAACACTGCGCCTTTGCCAGCGATGATTTTCTTGGCGGCACAGTTCACAACAATTGCATTTTCGCCTATTTGAATTTCTTGCGCCTCCACTGATGCCATGGCCGCATGTGCTCCAATAAAGCCACTGAGGGCTTTACACGAGGAGACACATGAACTTTCATCCACAGCAACGCTCGACACTTCAGAGTTCGTTACGCGAGAAGTCACGCCAAAGAAGCGACGCAACAAGTCAGCATCGGCTCCATCCTCAGACAACTTTCGGTTGTTGGCAATGTAAAGCTTGAGCAGTCCATAATCCCACCAACAAGCGCCGCTGCCGACATCAACGGCACCAAAGAGCCCAAGTTCTGGGTTGGCAGCACGAAAGGCGACTTTCATTTTCGTCATGCGAACATGATGTGCACGGGATTCATAATCTTCTACTCCCTTTTGAGACATGAGAGATATGTATTCGTCTTGGGGTAGTGTAAGTGGCATCCAGAAGTGTGGATCTGGTGTTGGAAAAAAGTTAAAGAGATGAATGAGGCAATGAATACAAATGAGGCATTCAAAAAGTGTCCTATCGTACCAGTGTCTAGCTTTCCGTCTTTTGCGTCCAACTCTGCCTTGAACTCCTCACAGAGAGCCTGCAAAATCTTGGCACTGACCGAGAAGCTACCCAAACTTGGTCCGACCCGAGCAATATCACCCAAGTTCTTTAACATCCGCATGGCAGTTGCATGGTCCACTTTTTCAACCTGCGCGGCATCTCCACTGTCCCCGCCACTGACGGCAATGACGCCATACTTTTCCAAACCTTTCTCCCTCCAAACCTTCGCAGTCGGTGGTTCCTTTTCAAGGGTGCACATGATATCGACGTGGTGGGTGGGACTGCACTTGAACGGAGACGTTGGGACGAAGATTTGATCGCCCCAAAAGACGGAGAGACGGCCGGAGCGGGAGGATGCGTAGATGCCAGTTTGGCGCACAACTGCCTCGAGGACGGTGATGGGTTCGAAGGTGCCGTCGGATAGCTTGTGACAGACGGGGAGTTTCTGTAATAGTGGATTGTTTAGAACGAGGTGGAAATATGGTCGGCAATTTTAGCAATGAAAAACTCATTTGATAACATCGATTAACCCCCCACGCCCAAGCACATCACATCTCAAACGTTGATGAGCCAAGAATGCAAGAACAGGTATTACTCACCACGCCCGGCTTGTTGTTGTTCTCGCTCGCCGGCAACGGCGCCAACCTCGTGCCCTTCCCGGCGGTATGATAAAGCGCTGCCGAGATCTTCCCCCCCATCAGCTCGGCCGCGATGTCCACGTCATACTTCTCCATCGCGACTCGACAAGCCTTCTGGAATGCGTACAGGGTGCCTAATCCGTTCCCCGCCCCTGAGGGGGAGGACCAGTCCTCCGAAACTGCCAGGACCATCGGATAAACGCCTCCGTCGCCGTTGCCCTTGCAGATGCCCTTGCTGAGTCGCTCCATCCAATAGGCGGCCTGGCAGTCATCGGTGGTGCAGGCGATAGTCACGTCGAAGAGGGCGGGGGATGCAGAGTCGGTCATGGCCGACATGGCCGACTCGATGATGTCTGCGGCGGACATGGTGGGGTGCGTTGTTGTTTGCGTATTTGTGTGAGAAATGGTGGATGGGGGGGAGGTACTGGACAATCACGTGTACTATTCCAGCGTAAGTACCACAGGGAGAACAAACGGTCAGAATCTACCTCCCAGCGCTCATCTCCAGCTTTTTGGCGGGAAAAAATATTTTTTTGGAACATTTTCTACAT
>JALLBA010001411.1:0-10209 GCA_036939675.1 Cyclostephanos invisitatus
CCAATGCGCCATTCTTATCTCGTCCATGCATAGGATTAGCTCCCGGCGCAAAGGGTTCTCCTAGGATCCTCCCATCGGGAGTGGTTCCGGTGTTAGCACCATATACCAAGTTGGATGTAATGGTGAGTACTGAGAGCGTTGCCATGGCATTGCGGTAAAGTTTTTGCTTTGCAAGCTCCTCGTGGAGTCTTGTACATGCTCGGACAGCAAGAGAGTCCACTCGATCATCATCGTTACCAAACTGGGGGATTTCTCGTGTAGGGTGACCTCTACGGAATCTGACTGTGAGTCCTGCTTCATTCCGAATGGTGTAGACCTCATCGTACTTGAGTGTTGCCAGCGAATCAGCGACCACGCTCAGTCCAGCAATTCCAAATGCCATGAGACGATTAACATCAGAATTGTGAAGAGCCATTTGAACATTTTCGTAGTTGGCATGATCATGAGCGTAATGAATTACATTCATCGTATCGGCATATAGCTTTGCAATCCATGGAATGGCAACATCGAAGTAGATACGTGCGACGTCTTCGTAATTGAGTGGCTGGCTTTCGTCACCAGGGCCAATACCTGCTTCGTCACAGGCCCGCTCCAACTCGGGCGAAAGAAAGTCTCCATCTATTTCTTCGCGTCCCCTATTCAGGCACATTAATAGCAATTTGACCATATTCACTCTCGCTCCAAAGAACTGCATATCGACACCGCATCTCATCGCTGAGACACAGCACGCGATGGCATAGTCAGACCCAAATATCCCACGCATTAAATCGTCATTCTCGTATTGAATAGACGATGAGCTGATTGATTGTTGGGCGCAGTATTCCTTGAAGAGGTTAGGGAGGCTCTTAGCCCACAACACAGTGAGATTGGGTTCTGGTGCAGGGCCCAGGTTGGTAAGAGTATGTAGGAATCGGAAAGTGGTCTTGGTTATGAGGTGTCTCCCATCGTTCAAACAGCCTCCAAGTGCAATTGTCATCCATGTTGGATCTCCCGAGAATAGCATATTGTACTCCGGAGTCCGCAAATGCCGAACCAGTCGCATCTTGATTACTAGGTCATCAATTACTTCTTGTAGGTCTTGTTCCGTGGCGGTGCTCTCTTTGAGGTCTCGTTCTGCGAAGATGTCCAAGAATGAGTCCCATCTACCGATCGACATAGCTGCCCCATCCTGTTCCTTGAGAGCAGCAATATGACCTAACCACATGAACTGAGCTGCCTCCCGAAAGGTTGTCGAAGGTTGGCGAATATTCACGCCGTAGCTGTCTGCCATGAGGAGCAGTTCTTTCAGCCCTTTCACTTGCTTGCTAATTTCAGATCGCAACTGTAGAATATCGCTCGCGGAGCCACTAATGGCATTGTGATCCATCATCTTGCGACGAATCAACTCATCGACTCCGTAAAGAGCAATCCTGCGATAGTCGCCTATTATGCGACCTCGTCCATAGGCATCCGGAAGACCGGTGAGGAGATGCGAGTGGCGGGCCTGTCGCATTTCCTTCGTGTACATGCTGAAGACGAGATCGCTGTGCGTTTGCACGTCCTATTACAGGAAGGATGAATGGCAGAATGTGCTAGTCAAAAAGAGGACTGCTAACATGAGTGTAACGACGTCGAAAAACTGCTGCATCGAGCAATGGCGACGAAACTAATGCTCTCATGTCCCGTCTCTGGTTAGTAACCGCAATGGCTTTCGGTCATCAACTTGATCGTCTCCTCCTCATTTTTGGTAATGTTATTCCTTCGTGGCTGACATCTTCAACGTCGTCGCCGCCTGTCATATTCGTCGTCAACGTCATTAAAATTACATACCTTTGTATAAGTCTTCGCCATGTCAGGATCGGGCTGGTAACCGTAGCTTTTGAGGGCGCTACCAACTACATTAAATCCACCCCGGGGTTTGCAAGCTCGTTTGAGGGGTTCGTCGGTTTGCAGTCCAACGATGATATCTTCCTCCCTGGAAAGGACGTATCCAGGACCGTGACTCGTTACGGTGGAGGCCGTCCTAGTGTCCACATCGAGGATTCCCCGTTGGCGTTCCAGCTCGATGAGTTCCTCGCATCGCCTCCACGTATTCAATNGTCCACATCGAGGATTCCCCGTTGGCGTTCCAGCTCGATGAGTTCCTCGCATCGCCTCCACATATTCAATGTTCGCGCCGTGGGAGGAGCCAAGAACGCCGCATCGCCGTCGTAGGGGGTGACATGCTTCAGAATGTATTCCTTGACGTGACAGTCCCCGGGCAAGGGTGATGGATTTTTAACGGCGGGTGCGAAGGTGGAGACAGTGGCTTCCGACAGTAGGCTGCCGATGGCGGCAAGGTGGGCCTTCTTGGCTTGCATCCTATCGCGAGTTTAGGATGGATTGTATTGTATCGTATATGGGTTTAATTGTCAGTTGCTGAGTGTGGGTTATTACGATATCTGATCCGATCGGTGTTCGCAGATTAATATTCGCTACCATTAAGGCTTATGCGCCAGTGGGTTTGAGCTTGTACAATATATTCTGGTAATCTCACTGATGAGCCTCCTCCACCTACTATCTCATCGAAAAGGCTCCTCGACGACGGCGCGACCGAATCATTCAAGACCAACGTCCCTCGCGATAATATGTCTCGCGCTCGTCGCGGTCGTACCCACGATACCTCTCTTGACCAACCTCCATCACAACACCGGCAAATACTTCGATACGACCGGCCCCGCGGCCCATGTCGCCGCGAGGGAGGATGACGTAAACAATATCGTGGCCCATCAGGAATCGGCCGCGATCGACGAGACGGGAGTCGTTGCCGCCGGCCCGCGACCCGTCGTCGCATCGTCGTCTCGAAGGATCGATTATCCGAGGTGCGAAACGAATCCCTACGAGAAATCGATCGGGGAAACGTTCGACGTCGTATTGGAGACGGCGAGGGATTGGCTCGATCATCAGGGTTCGTATTACGACATCGCTAAGCGAAAAACGTACGAGAGGGGCGGTCACGGTAGATTCTTCCCCTTCGAGGTCATGGCCACGTGCGACGATTTGCGTTGCGTCGGGGGAACGTGTTCGGAGGATGCAAGTAAATACGCCTGCGGCCTGAGTCGACTGGAAACGGGAGGGGGAGGACGGGAGGAGGGATGCGTGATATATTCGATCGGGGGGAATAACAAGTGGCAATTCGAGGAGGATCTACTGAGTAGTACGAATTGTCACATACATACCTTCGATTGTACCGGACCGGTGAGTCGTTTCACATTGCCGCACGACGAGCACAATCGTCATACCTTTCATCACATTTGTCTGGGAGCGAAGCGTATGAGGGGCGTCGGTAACGACGGCCCGAAATGCGACGGTCGGAAGAAATTGTGCGGCGATACATGGACGCTGGAGGAGATACAGCGTCACCTCGGACACGATAGGATCGACCTACTCAAGTTGGACATCGAGGGATGGGAATGGCCGATATTCGATATCGAACGAACGAACGCAACCATGCCCATGCAGGTCCTAGTCGAGGTTCATTACACGTGGGGAACGAAGGGCACGAGGGGTGTGATACACGACAGAACGATGGGATCCGCGATGGACTTGGTACGACTTCAGGGCAGATTGTTGAAAATGGGACTGGTCACGGTGCACAGGGATGACAATCCGAGCTGTCCGTGGTGCACCGAGTTGACGCTGTTGAGGGTCGCTTGCTGAATTAAAGTCATTGCAAATACCATGTCCGAGGGAATAAATGCTGTAAGAGTTCCATTGTTTATCGTGCGCGGTGATCGTGCCAAAAGTGGGGGACGAATCCGAACCAAAACCGCAGAGATCAATGTGTGATGTATATAGATATATATTTAGGTTAGGGTCCTTGATATTACATCGTTTTGGCAGTCTATAATCAATAATAATATTCCTCCGGGAACAATATGCCCAAGAAGCTCGCAACATTTCGCGATGTTTCATTCTGCGACCTCTCATTCCGCATCTTCTGCATTGATATGACGTACTGATTGTCTTGCCCACCGACCCAAATAATTGTTAGAAGCCCCAAGATGTTGGAATTGCCTCAGTCTTTTTTGTAACAAAAGTACCACCAATCCAAGTCCTTCTCTAATCCTGTGCCATGTGTGCTTGCATATCACTACAAAACCACGAAATCAATATCTCATCTTCATCGACACCCAGTATTAAATACATCAAAACCCATCACTTTCTCCATCCATCCTTCGCGACCTTGTCTCATCGAACGATCGCAATAACACCCTACGCTGCGCGTGAGATTCGCCATCTTTGACGATTGCGCCGAGATGAGTACCAGGAATCGACCAGGTGATCCGCCGCCCCGCCCACAACAAAAATTACGACAACACTCTAGATACCAGTGATTGAGATATAAGGACAAAAAATGGGCATGCGTTATAATATTATATCATTATACAAATATATAATCCACTTCTACCGCTCCTGATGTCTCAGGTTGGTCCGTCTCCTACGTTTATAAGCGGCCTCGCTGGCAATCGAAATCAGCGATGCCGCCCCCTCCCCGGTGGCATTGACCAGGTCGTTAAAAAGTCCATTCTTCTCGATAAGATCATTGGGCGTGCCAAATTCGGCCGCCTTACCATTCGATAGGACGAGGACCTTGTCATAATCCATTATCGTCTCAAGTCGATGGGCTATGGTTAGCAGTGTCGTGTCGGAGAATCTCGTTCGTAGCATCCCCTGGATGAATTTATCGGTATCGCCATCAATGTTCGCTGTGGGAAGGGAAAAATGAAGCCATTAGATTTGATACAAGGATTACATTAGTGTGGAGGTAAGGAAGCGCAATTATTCACTAACCTGTGGCTTCATCCATCAATAGGACTTTTGGCCTCGCAAGCATTGCACGTGCAAGAACCAATAAGGACCGCTGACCGACCGAGTAATTCGTTCCGCCCTCTTCTATTCTAGAATCCAATATCGCCGACTTCCTCTCGGATGGGAGCATGCGCACGGAAGCGAGAGCATCGAGCAACTTGTCATCGGTGGATGAATCGAACGGGTCTAAGCACTCCCTCATCGTTCCGGCAAAGAGGAAGGGATCTTGGGGTATGATTGATATCCCGTTCGGACGTCCTCGTATATCAGAAAGGCCTATTGTCGAGAGGTCAACATCATCTATGATAACACTGCCGCTCTCGATTTCGACTAGGCGAAATAATGCGGTCAGTAGCGACGACTTACCAGCCCCGGTCCTTCCAACGACGCCGCAATGCTCTCCGGCTTCCACTCGGAATGACAGACCGTCCAGAGAAAGGGGCAACTTGGGCCTGTAACGCATCTTGACATCCCGAAATTCAATCTCCCCTCTTGCTGGCCAAGACTTGTCGAAGTCAGGCATCTTGGCAAAATTTCTTTCTTGTGCTATTTCAGACATCTGTTGTATCCGCTCGATGGCGGTGACGGCACCTTCTGCCTCCGCAGCATTGTCGCACAAGAAGCTCAACGAGATTGTCAAGCCGGACGACCAGCGAATGAGGAGGGCGACCATACCAGCGTCGAGTTTGAAGAATTCGAAGTCCCAGAATATGATCACGACTAGACTGGTGAAAAAGACAATGGCCGCTCCAAGTAATTCAATCCTCACACCCAACCACCTCTGAGCGGCAATGAAATTCATCTGAGCCGCCGTGCTTTTATCTGCTAAGTCCTGGAAGCGCTGTATGAATATTTGTTCCTTGTGATATGTACGTATAGTCGCCGAGCCCTCGATGGCCTCGACGAGCATTGTTTGTAATGGAGATCTGGATAATGCATCCAATCGTTGCAAATCGGCTCCAGACATTCGGTAGTGACGATGGATCATGACGTAAAATACGGTTATGGGTACGAGAAAGAAAACTATCCACGGGAGGATGGCCACCATGACCACAACTGCCGCCACAAACCAGCTCGAGGAGATGAGCAGCATGCTCATAGACCAAACCAGAGTGACATCTAATATCTCAGCATCGTATGTAAACCGATTTAAAAGTCTCCCCATCGGCGTGGTTTCGAAGTATATCATCGGCGAGTGCAAGACGGAGCTTGTCATCATCGAATATAGCTTCTTAGAGCATCGTACTGCACCCGCCACAATCCAAACTGTCCTCAAGAACGCGCAAATGAAAGCTAGCGTCATCAAGATGCAGTAAACTTGAATATATTTGCATTGCGCCGCTATCCCCGCGGACTGGGGGTGGAAGTAAACCCCCAAAACCTCGGCAGGATACTCGGTCGCCTTAGTCCAGACCGCTACCCACCATTCGGTGAAGAAGTAAAAGACCTTTTCTAATATGAACAGTGCGAACACGCCGATGGTGAAGACGGTTCCGCCAGCAAATCGAAACCAATACGTCCATGATTGCGAGTGTGTGAGGCCATGCTCCCTCGTTTCGAGCGACATCAAGACATCGCTGACATGTTCGGCACGTAGCGTTCCTTCTTCGAATAGACGAACCTTTGGCATTTTGAGGCACGAATGATTGAAATCGTCGTTGCGCTCAGAGGAACCGCCAATTCTGTTTTTGTCGCAATTTTCTTGAACCGCATCTAGAATCGAATCAATAGCGAGCCGAGCCTTCGGATCGTAATCATCCAATCGCGCCTCCGTTAGCTCCAACCACGTCCCGCAGAAGGGGACTTTACCATCGACGACGACCATTATCTGATTGACCTGACTCAAGAAATGGGAAGAATGCGTCACCAATACGACTGCCGTCTTGCGCAAAAGATTGTTCCCCTTGCACAGTTTAAACAGACGATCGAAGACGATGCGGGACGTGCCGGCGTCGAGGGCACTCAGAGGGTCATCGAACAGGGCGATATCGGGATTGGAATACACGACGCGTGCCAACGAAACTCGCTGTTTCTGACCGCCGCTGAGGGTCACCCCGCGTTCGCCGATTTCCGTCAGATCGCCGGCCGACAGCTGCTCGAGGTCTGCGCGCAGGCAACACGCGTCGAGGACCTGATCGTACCGCTCGGGGTCGAACATATTCCCGAAGAGTATGTTATCCCGAAGCGTGGCGTTTAGGATGAATGCGACCTGACTCGAATACGCGACCCTGCCGTGCATTGTCAATAGAGTCATGGGAGACACGGGTATCTCCCCGATGATGCCGTTGATGATGGTGCTCTTACCGCTCCCAACGGGTCCCACGATGGCGAGTATCTCCCCTGGTCGGACGGACATGTTCACCCCCCTCACGGTGAAACCATTGTCGCAGTCGCCGGCGATCATGGCATTCCAAGATTGTGCACTCAGCGCGTCTCCCGTGTGAAAGTCGCCGTCTTTTATTATCAACGCGGCATCGTCGGCGTCGTTCGTGGGGGTGGTGGAGGACAATGGGGGGATACAATCGGCATCAGCCAGAGGTGATGGCTCGTCATTGCTCATTTCGAGCTCAATAAAATCCCTCGAGGGTACGGCAATCGACTCATTTCTATCGTTGTCCATGCACAATAGGAGGCTATCGTGGGTTGTTTCCGTCGACGACGTGGATTCCTCCATGATTCCGTTGCATCTCGACCAATGATGCTCCCCCCCCCCGCATCGACGCATCCTTTTCCACCTCCTTTCCCCCCTTCCCATCCTTATTTATCTTCTCCGCCTCCCCCTCCCCCTCCTCCTCCCATTCCCCCCGGATCTCCCTACGCATGAATATCGAAAGCCTCCTCGCCGACTCCCTCGCCTGTGCGATCTTTCCCGCGAGTCTACTCGCGTAATTTATCGGAAAACGCAACGCGTTGAACAACAACAATGCCGTGAAGGCATCGGACGTGGTCAATACGTTCCCGGTCAGCGCATATGCCGCGAAGGCACCGGCCGACGCGACCACGGGGGATATGAATTGCACCGCCAACAGCAGGCTCCACGCGTTGAATTCGCGACGCAAAAAATTCAATTCCACGTCGCGGACGGCATCGATCTTATCGATGTACCGTCCCTCGTAATTATTCAACTTCGTGAATTTGATCCCCTGTATCATCGCATTCACGATGTCGACCCGTTCGTCCGTGACGCACACGCGTTGCCTGCGCACGTCCATCATGTGATTCGATATGGCCCGCACGACCGGGAGGAATAGCAACAACAATCCGATCCCGACGGCCATGCTCGGTCCGATGATCACGATGAGCATTATGGCGACGAGGATCATGCTCAGTGGCGCGCTCCACAACAAGTGTCCCTCGGCGGCGACCTCGTATAACTTCTGAGTGTCGGTGCCGAATATATTCGACGCCATTCCGGTGGTGAGACCGGCGCGGCCGGCCGGGGTCAACCGCAGCACCCGCTCGTACATCGCGCCCGCGATGGCCGCGCGTATGGACACGCCGCACGACATGGAAAGGAAGCGCTGTCGGTGGGTGAAGTACGCGTTGATGACGTCCGCGAGCAGCGTCAGAAGGACGTACGGCAACGCCAATCGAAAGACGCCGTCGGAACGACGATTCGCGTCGCCGTCGTCGGCGTTCGCGTCGTCCTCGAGTATGCGCAGCAATCGCCATATGAACATGGGCACCGACACCTGCGCCAGCACCGTGATCAATTGACAGTACCCCGCGGGTACGAACGTATCCCGTCCGAGGCGCCACAATGCGCGATACAGCGACGACGTGCCATCGCCGTCGCCGCCCATTTCGTCCTCGTCGACGTTTTCGTCCTCGCTTGGAATGGCACGTCGTTTTCGTCGTAGGAGCGACGTGCTACGTCGCATCGTCGTCGTGGATGGCAATGATGACGACGCGACGGGGGATGGGGCGGAGATCGAGGAGGATTGATAATGTCGATTGAATTTCGGTCGCAGTACCGATATCCTCATGGCGGACGGCGCGCGGTACATGTCGTCCTGCGTGAGCTGATGGCCGTCGGTGCCGCCGGCGGCGATGTCCCCCCCCCCGCCCCCATCGGTGTTGTCATCGATACTACCACCACCACCACCCTCACCACCCTCCTCCTCCTCCTCCACCACCACCAGCACCACCCCGTCCTCTCCCCTCCCATCCCTCTCCCCCCCCTCGTCGCCCCCGCCCACGCGACGGTGCATCGATGCCCCCCTGTCGAGTATCGGATTCATGTAAGAGAACGACCATCGCGCCAGTAGGTTGGGACGTCGACGACGTCGACGGATTCGACCTCGACGACGAGAACGGGATGGATGTCGGGACGGAACATCGGACTCGGGAGAATGCGACGGATGCGAATGCGAAGACGACGACGATAGCGATGCGTCATCGTCGTCCTCGGGCCACGGACCGCCGAGTCGTCGTATCGCCGTCCCGCACGCTCCCGCCGCAATTCCCGAGACGCGCGACATGGTCCCCGAGAGATGATTCCGGGAGGGGAAGGGGGGGGGGGGGGGGGGGGGGGGGGTGGTGGAAGGATGACGAGCGTGCGTCGCGCGTTATTCCCCATNGGGGGGGGGGGGGGGGGGGGGGGGGGGGGGGGGGGGGGACGACGACGAAACGACGATGTCCGACTATTTCGGCCGCGTCGTCATCGCTCTCCTTGACATTATTGTGAAGTGATGTGAATGGGTAGTACGACCGTCGATGACATCGACTCAATCCTACTTCTCTCTCATCATATTTCTGCGCGATCTCTCCATATCTCTCAAAACGTAGTATTACCTTGTGTGTATCAATCAATATGAGAATCTTTTTTACGAGAAAATGTTGACGCTCTCTGTAACATGGAACGAGAGATATTGGATGGTTTTTTTTGTCGCGATCCTCGTGGGTACGATAATTGCGGGGTGATGACTGCTCCGGGACTTTCCTCGAATGGGTGGCGCGAAAGGAATTGAATTCAATCCCTTGCGCGATCCCCACAGCGTGAAGAAACACGTCGTGTTGCTGATAATAAAATATATATTTTTCGTCATCGTATCAAATCCGTTCAATTGTGGTGCAGAAACTCTTCGGTCAAACTTTCTCTCCGAAATCGCATGCGATCGCATATTATGTGATCGCATGTTATCGCATGCGATCATTTGTGATCTCATGCAATGTCGTAATTGTCGCAACGACATATCGCAAATCGACAAATAACAAAAAAATTGAGTGCACCCAAAATACTGGAGCATTCCTAAAAACATAAAAACATAAAGTACTGTAGAGACATAAATATAAAATAGGGAAAAACTGGATAATGTACCGGTATATTGGGTGCCTGCCGTAATTCGTTTTTCGGTGTTTTTGGAATATTTTTGGCGA
>JALLBA010001417.1:0-10858 GCA_036939675.1 Cyclostephanos invisitatus
CCAACAGCGCGAGAGAATCCTTCAAATCTTCATAGAACGAAAGTCTGGAATCGATCGAAACAAAAAATGACTCAATACCCATAGGGCGAATGGTTGGAATGCGTCTCAGCATATCGTAAATATTGGTCCGCCAATTTTGTACACGAACAAGTCCCAACCGCTCTGGAATGCTGTATCGAACTAAGAAGCAATACGTGCCTAAGCATCGTTTATGTAAGCCTTGATTCCACCAATTCCGCATCGCCTCGCAGGACACGAATTCTTCGATTTGTGGGCTGAACTCCACATTTGATAGATTCGAGCAACCTTCGAATGCGGTGTTGCGTATCTTTTTGACAGCGGGGGGTATGATGATGTGTTCTAGAGATGTGCAATTGCGGTATGCCCACTTCCCAATCTCCTCGAGCCCATCGCCAAGAGTCACGGTCGTCAACCCCGTGCAATTACAGAATGCGTGATATTTAATCGCCCTGACGGCGTTGGGTATGATGATCTCACGTAGCGATGTGCAACTGTAAAATGCCTCCCTCCCAATCTCCTCCAGCCCATCGCCGAGAGTCACGGTCGTCAACCCCCTGCAATAAACGAATGCCCATCCTTTAATCGTCTTGACGGCGTTGGGTATGATGATCTCTTCTAGCGATGCGCATCTTTCAAATGCCTGCGTCCCAATCTCCTCCAGCCCGTTGCCGAGAGTCACGGTCGTCAACCCCGAGCACTTATAGAATGCCATAACCTTAATCGTCCTGACGGCGTTGGGTATGATGATTTCACTTAGTGATGTGCAACTGTAAAATGCCCCCGCCCCAATCTCTTCCAGCCCATCGCCGAGAGTCACAGTCGTCAACCCCTTGCAACTACCGAATGCGTCCCTCTTAATCGTCCTGACAGCGTTGGGTATGATGATCTCTTCTAGCGATGTGCACATATAAAATGCTCCCCTCCCAATCTCCTCCAGCCCATCATTGAAAATCACGATCCTCAATTGCCTGCGTTCGTAGAATACCAATCCTAACCCTAACCTTAAATGCCTTCGATCACTGAATGCATACTCCTTAATCGCCCTGACGGACGAATGTATTCTGACGTGCGTCACATCCTCCGGTATATCTCCCCTCTCCATCCCCTCATAATAAACGAAGTACTCCCGCGGCCCTGCATCAATGACGATGGCCTCAGCGGCGTCTGCCGGCTCCATTCGTTCAATTATTTATACATCGATTAGCGGATCGCATGACGATAATATTTTATTATCAACCGGGCCTGCCCTGCGTTTGATCTCCTTATTATTATTGCGATGCGCTTTGGGGGCGAATCATCATCATGATGTGTAACCTCGCCGGTGGCTTTTTTCGGAGGACCGGAGATTCTCTTCCTTCTCCATCCCCCCGTGAATGAAAACGGTCATTCTCTCGGAGAAATAATGATGGTCATTGGGGAGAAAAAAAAAACCCACGTCACACACGGGATTCAGAATCGAACTCACAACGGCATATTTTATCATATGGAGTTGATAAGAAGTGACATATTTCATATTTCTCCTAACTACTAGGGACTTTCGTGACACGACCGACTTTTTTTATTGCCCTCACAACAAAATATTATCCCCCTGCATGACGTCGAATAAATAATCATAAATCCCACGGCCGTCCGAATCGAATTCGCCCCGACGATGGATCTCGGCGAGGGGGATCGTCGCGAAAGAATGACGTCCGACGACGAGGTGGTCGGCATCGGCATTGGCATCATCGGCATGGCGTCGAAAACGGCGTACCTCCCCATGAGGACTACTACGACTACTATGACGAAACGCGAAACCGACGCGGAGATGGAGGTGGAGGTGGCGGAGGGGGAATCGACGTCGGTATCCGACGACGTCGTCAGTCTCCATTACGACGATGACCACGACGTCGATGAAGATGCTGCTGCTGCTGATGTGATTATTGTCGATGCCGTTGATGAAGATGCCGATGATGATGACGATGGGGGGGGGGGAATTTCCAAGGCATCCGATTTGGGGATGACACCCACCGCATTCGCATGCGACGGCCCGCGAGTGCGTCGTGATGTGCGGCGATCGACGTCGCGGGAGTCGATATCGTCGTTGTTATCGGACCATAACGGCGACGACGAGGAGATGCGTGAGATGGAGATGCATGAGATGGAGACGATGATGGACGGAATGGAGGATGGGACGAAGGCGGAGGGGAATGACGATGGGGGGGGAAGTCCACCCCGCGAGGATTCCGACGCGACGAATCGTCGTTTGTCGCAATTCCGTCGACTGACGACCTCCCACGATTCGCTGTCATCGTTGTTATCGTCATCGTCGATGGGTGGAGGAGGGGGAGTGGGAGGAGGGGGGAATTTAGGGAAGGGTGAGGGAAATGTGATGGGAACATTCGGCGACTCGTCCGGTGGATTGGGATCGTTCAATCGACGATTGTCCGACTTCGTCGAGATGCGTCGACGTTCCTCGATGTCGTCGTCGTATTCCGCCGCCGCCGCGAGACTACGCGCGACCGCGAAATACGAAAGCGACGACCAAGGCGATGGCGATGTGGTCATTCCGCATACGGTTGTACTGAACGAAATGATGGAGGATTCGCTCCTCGACATCGAGAATCAGTTGAGATATTGGGGCAAGGGAAAGGGGAATGTCCTGGACGAGGATGCGTTTCATGTTTTACTCGACGATATCGGATACGGTCGATGTCGCGAAGGATTGTTCGATGGATTATTGGCCGATGTCAAACGCGCCACTCCGGCATCATCTTCTTCTTCGTCATCGTCGTCATCGTGGATGGACGTTCCATCGTTGTCGGATGGCAGCGGGGCTGGTGGCAATAGGGTCGTCACGTTGGACGACATGCGCAACCTGTACTTGTCGGAATCGTACCACCTACCGACGATATCGAGCTTCAATAACGGCGAGGCGTTGATGGCGTACGTGATGCAATTATTCGACGATTGGAACGTGGATATGGACGATAAATTGGAGACTAGTAAGCTCGGCGAATTTTTATTCAACATGTTCGATGGTCGGCGTTTGACGGACGACGAACTGAGCGAGGTGAGTCGAGGAGGGGTCGGGATGCATTATTATACACTTTCCTCCTTTTACATTTCGCGTCGATGATGCACATTCCACTGAAAAAATCCTCGTCGACAACAACACGCAGGCGATCAAGAAATTGGATGCCAACGGCGATGGCAAGATCGACATCGAAGAATTCAAGAGTTTGATATTGAAGGCGAACGATAACAATTACTCGGAGATGAACAGTGAGTGATGGACACATGAAGAGGAAGCAGAAAAGACGGAGAATGAGCTGAGAGGGCTTGATGCGGTTCGGGCATTATTACACCGTGTTTGTGTTTTGCTCGCCACCGTAGAAGACTGCTAGTGCATCTGGGGATTATGGCGTCGTGGGGGCAATTTATATCGTTCATGCATGGCACTTCTTTCCTTACACTATCTCTTGGTATCCCTCCACGTCCTTTCCTACCGTTGTAGGTGAATTCAACGAAGTATTATTCTCCCCCTCCCTCACGACCGACGAGGAGTTCGTCGCGAGCTTGGAGGGCTACACGAAAAATCACCGCGCCGTGACTCACCACCTCCTCGCCAATCTCGCTTGCGCGTCCTTCGGCAAGAAGGAGACGGCAGACATGCTGCTCATGTTCCTCTCGGCGTACAAGAATTTCAATTCCGGTTTCGTCGACAACGTCGAGACTCTCGTTGGACTTCTTGACAACGAGAAACACATCGAGACGCTGGGAGAGAACCTGCGAGAGGAGATGGGAGAGTACGACGAGGAGACTCTCGTGGCTTGCGAGGCGATGGGCATCCGTCGTGAATCCATCGCGGTCGTGCCACATCGTGAGCTGTTTCGGGGGCTCTTGGAATTCGTGGAGACGGTCCTACAGCGTTCGTACTCCCGTTTCATCCCACCGAACATCTGCGAGAAGTTGAATCGCGCCATCGATTATGCGAGGGAATGCGGTCGATTGGGTTTGCTGTCCGTACTGTACTTCGGATCCGAGCTGATCGTACCTAATATATACTCGTCGATTCTGCAGGGATTGAGGAATAGTATCGACGTTTCGAACGAAGACGCCAAGTTTCTAATTCTCCACATCGACATGGATCAGGACCACGCACACGCGTTGCGAGAGATAATCACCGAGAACTGCAGGACCAAGGCAGACAGGTTGGTATTTGCTCAATGCACCAAAATGATGCTCGACGCCCGTGTGACCTTCTACGATTTGCTCATTAGGTATACATCACTCGATCCCATGTCTCGCGGGCTGGGGAGCAACGGTGAAGTCGTCATTCACAGTATGCCCCATCCCGTCTGCATGAGCGATTTCACGGGACGTCCGGTCGTCATCGAGATGTGCAAGGATCACGTGCGTGGGTCAATGGTATTAGACGTAGGATGTGGAGCCGGCCATATTGCACGCTTGCTTGTGGCGCAAGGGGCGGCCAAAATCATCGGAGTTGATATTAATGTGACGATGGTCGAGGCGGCGAACTCACATCCCGACAAAAAGCAACACGTCGAATACTATGTCGAAGGGGATGCATCGATCCTTAAGGCCGTCTTGCTCCAGACGACGAAACAAACAAATCTCATGCCGGGGGCACAATTCGACGTTGGACTCTTCGATCTGAGTGTTGCCGCGTTCGTATTCAATCACCTTACAATCACTGACATGGATAAGACATTCAAGAATATCTTCTCGTTGTTGAAGCCCGGGGGCTACTTTGTATTTTCGATCCCTCATCCATTCATGTCGAGCCATGGTAAGGCAGCAAGACAGATATCTTCTCTTTATAAAACGCATTATCCGTAAACCAACCCAAATGCGTTCTACCATCATCATTTGTAATCGTTTTAGGTGCAAGTAGCTTCGCTCAAAATGGATTGAGAAACTACTTCGTATCGCGGGATATGCCTCTAGAGGATCATGTGACTACTATATCCGGGGAAAGATTAAAGACCAGGACGTATGGCAAAACATTTGGGGACTATATTCAAACGGCGAGGAATTGGGGCTTTGAGATTTCTCGAATCGAAGAAGCGAGGGTTAATCCAGAACATCTAAAGGGGAGCCCAGCCTTCTTCGATTCAGTCAATGGTGTTCCACTTGATTTAGTAGTAGAGCTTCGAAAGCCCCTGGAAAGCGATACCATGTCAGCCTCCAAATCCCTGGGTATACTACCCAAGAAGCTGAATTGGAATTCCGGAATAACGAGACACCCCGAGAATGCATTCGTTCTCGAAATTCCCGACCAAGTCAAGCAAGAGCTGTATACGGCTGCGCTTGAATGCTTCAATCGTGGCATTGATGTGGATGATGTAGATGTGGCCGGAGATTTTTCGCCGGGGTCGTTCTCTTCATTGAAATCGTTTGCTGTGTCCTTGCGGAATATTTTGCTCCACGAAACCGGTTTGGTGTTGCTGAAGGGGCTTGATTTGGAAATCTTTGGTTCGGTTGACTCGAAAGAGATCGTTGCATGTTCAAAAATTGCTTACTATATACTGTGTGAGCACATTGGCACTGTTGATGGGTCAGCTCGTGGGCGGCTTTTTGATGTGAAGGACAACAATATTAATGCGAAAGGCCCCGAATCTGACAATATCCTCTTTGCAGGTACGCCGCCACTCGATTCTTCGTTGTTTTACAATCCATCCGATGCTGGCACTGACTGCTACTCGCCTTTTTTTTCTTATACTTTCAGTATCTAACTGCGAAGGTAAGTAATGATTCGTTCGTTTTACATTCCAAATGTTGCTTGCACTCACCGCCTCACGACAACTTTTTATTATGTAGCGAACTGGCACACAGATGGAGCGTCCAAAGACAAGGTTTACGACGTCGTATCCCTACTTTGTATCCATCCATCTGGCTTTGGTGGACAGTCAAAGATTTCAAATGCTTGCAATGCATACGACGAAATCAATCGGAGGATGCCAAAGTTTCTGTTGAATGAGCTCCGCCGCCCTGTGGCACGAGATATACTTGAAAATGGAAAGGGCAACAAGAGGCGTTTGAGCATTTGCTCTATGCTGAGTCGGACAGACTCGATAATGCCACTGCGGATCAGCTACAACTCGTATCCTATATACGATGTCAAGCAGGGCCGGATGAGATTTCGCTATATGAGGCACTGGATCGAGACTGCACACAAAAAGATGCATTGGAAGGTTCCCACCCTATTGCGAATTGCGATGGATGTCCTAGATGACACACTGGACGAAGGATGCTGTTTCCACGAATGCCTCGAGCGTGGAGATATCTTGATGTGCAACAATGCTTGCGTTGTAAGTGGCGGCCCGGTACCATAGGCCTTTCCTTGTTTTTTGTCATCTTTAGTTTAGATGCTCACCCTGCATATATGCTCGTGAAACTTTAGGCCCATGGTCGCGATTCTTTTCAAGATGTCCCAGGTGAACCCCGCCGTCATCTGGTCAGGGCATGGATGCAAATACAGACAGTCGATTTACTAAAACCTTCCAACCAAGTGATGCCAAGTTGATTGATACCGTCGTTAGCTGGACAGCGAATAAATTATTTCACTGTTTCATAGGAGTAGCTCTAGATGCCGTTTTTTGCCGATAGAGACCTTATTCCTTGATTCGAGTGGTATGGTGATAAGCTGTTTGCATGTTGTGCTCCCAGCCACAATATTCATGCTATTTTGTGAGGCGTAAGGAATGGTGTATTGGGACTGCTATCCCTGGCCCCATTAGTTACGTCTCCGAAGCATGCGTAGAAATATCGTCGTCGTGAGCAATAGAACTCTAGCTATCTACTATCGACAACGATGTATTCACTGACAGCAATGGTCTTCATCTTAAGCCAAATGAGCCAAGTCTAGCGATTTCCCTGCCACGCTATGAGTGTTGTGTTTCATCAGACGAAGCAAAAGCCCTATCTTCTCAGGATTAATATGGGTGATCCCATGTGTGGAGTTCAATATATACAACAAATCAAGTAGATTAATGGGAACATCACTATGTGAATTATCTCTGGTTGTGTACCACCGACCCCCTTTGTACTATGTCTATTCATGCCCATCAAACCACCTCTCACCCACCCGAGACGATACTCATCGCAATGCATCCGCTATAATTTTTCTGACATCTAATGTATATATTCTAAACACCGACCACCTTTCCAAACCTAACAAAACAATGCCCCCACAACGTTTTTCCTTCTTTCGCCGGTATCCGCTGTACAACCGAGAGAGCCCCTACGGTTGATGCGTCGAGATCTGACTCAGTCCCATGAGGTTGTCGCAGAACTTCGCGAGCGCCGTGCTATTACTCCCCACGCTCCCGTCCAACAGCAGGTCGCTCTTGAGCTGTGCCGCAATGTGGGCAATGTCGGATAGCGCGTCCTGCATGATCTCGGTCTGATTCGTCAATGCCACGACGCGATTCTCGAGCTCGCGTAAGCGCGCGTTGTCGATGCCACCACCGCCGGTCGCGTCATCCCGTCCCAACCCCAACTGGTCCTGTTCGGCCCTGAACCGATCGAGTACCTCGATGATCGATCCGATGTTCAATTCAGGATTCGTCTTCGGCTGACAGGCCTCGTCGTGCGGGGTCAGTCCGAATGCCGTACGGGCGTGTATGCTCTCGGGATGAGCGTCGAGGAGTGCCAATACGGCCGCGGGGGAGCACGATCCGGACTGACAGGCATGATGTACCGGCAACTTCTCCTGGTCGTCCTTCGCGGCCGCCCCCCGGGGATACACCTGCAGTAGGGTAGTCAATCCGGATTTCGATATCCCCTTCTTGCAAGCCAGGTGCAAGGGGAGTCGACCGTTGGCATCCTTGCACTGCGCGGCCTTGGGACCGAGTCTCACCAACACGCTCAGTACCCCGTCATTCGCGCCCTTCGAACAGGCATGATGCAACGGCATACGGCCGTCGTTGTCCTTCACGAGGGCGCCCTTGACGTGCGCACCCAGCAGTTGATTCACGACGTATTCCGACGCCCCCTTGAGACACGCGTAATGCAACGGCAATCGACCGTCGTCGTCCTTTCGTTGGGATGCCTTGGGATTCGCGCAAAGTATGGCATCTATCGTCGCGTCGGGTGCGCCGTAGAAGCAGGCGCAGTGCAATGGCAACCAGCCGTCCTGATCGGCCCTCAACGCCCCCTCGGGGAAGGCGGATATAAGACTCATGACGATGTTCGGGGGTGGGCATAGGACGCACGCCTTGTGTATGGGGAGGAAGCGTAGATTGCCGTTGAATCCCTTGGTGACTATCCACGTGTTCGCCTCGTCGGGGAAGAGATGTACGCGGGAGGCGACGCCGTCCCAATCCTTCTTGAGGACGAGACGGAATAGGACCGTGCGGTTCTCGTAATCCACCTCCCGTTCGCCGTGGGATACGGCATTGTCACGATGTCCTCCATTGGAATTATTCGATGGCGATAACGGCGACAGTAGGTTCGATAGGAGGTTCCCTCCCCCGCCACCGCCCTTGGTTGGCACCAACGTACCCGGCAATGCCGGACTCACGCTCCTCAATCCCGTTCCCACAACCGGGAGGGTATTCTCCTCCAGACTCTTGCCGAATTGTACCATGGCATCGACGACGACGTCCTTATTCTGACTGTTGGAATTCTCTACCAAATTCAGCGGCGATCGTCCCTTCTTGTCCTTGACGTTGATGCTACGAGGATGGGCATTCAACAGCGTCATGACCACGCCGCGGGATGCGCCGTTTCTGCATGCCAAGTGTATGGGGAGCATGCCCTGATCGTCGACGCATCCGGGTCCATCGGGATGCGCCCCAATCAGCGCCTCTATCAGGCTGAGGGGAGCGCGGAATACGCACGTGGCATGGAGGGGCAACAGGCGCCAGCGTATCGAATTGGGATCGTGCGGCTCGCGTCGGCTTATCCACGTCCGCGCCTCGATGGGATGGGACTTGACGCGGTCGATGGCCGCGTCCCAATTCTTGTTCTCGATGGATACGTACAGCTGCGTCGGGCCTAGGTCGTAATCGGTCTCGGGCTGATCCCGGTAGGACGGGCCGACGTCCACGACGGCGGATCCCACGCCACCGACCGCTCCGGCGCGGCCACCGCTGCCGTAAGAGAGGGGCGGTAGACTCGCGGCGTCGTCCCTGCCCTCCGCCATCCCCCCCATCATCCCACCGTTCGTCGTCGCATTCGCATTCGTATTCCCGCCCCCGCCGCCTCCCACCCGGCCGAAGGGGAAGCTATTCGACTTGTGTACGGCCGCGGCGACATTGCACTCGTCCTTGGATGCGCCCCTACCGTTCTTCTTCAGCTTGTTGATGAACATCGATGGTGTGATTGTTATATTACCAGCTTCTGGCGTACTATTTATCAACTCCTCTCGGGTGGATTGATTTTTATCAAGGTTTGATGATAAACTCCCTATCTCTATCTCTCGCTTTTACTCTCTATCGATATACGTCCTCTTCTTTGACGTCAACGAGCGACGGATTCTCATACATCCCCCTATTCGCGCGCGCGGGGGGGTGCTCTCCCCGTCGCGTAAGACGAGAGAGAGATGTCGGCGGCAAGACTCATTTCCATATTCTTCTCCTTCGATCGCCGATATTGCACGGCCCGCGCGACAAACGAATCAATTCCTTTTACGTACATAATCTACCTAATCCATAAAAAATGGGCCTCCGCCACGAACGTGACTCACACTTCTTTTCCAGAATTATTGGAGCATTCCTAAAAACACAAAAACACAAAAACATAAAGTACGATATGCTAAAATACATATTTTGCGTTTTGTCCTAAAATCGCGGACATAAAATTTATGTCCGACACGAAGACATAAAGTGTGATCTGTCTGCAAATTCTTAAGCAATCTGCGGCAACAAATCCAAGAGCCGTCGCCCGTCGCGCCGTCGCAATCGTCGTCGTTGTCGTTGTCGTCGCCCGTCGCGCCATCGCCATCATCGTCGAGCGACGATTAGCATGTATTCATTTTAATCATCTGATGAATAAAAAATCGTCACGTAACGGTTTATAGACTTTATTAACCCACACCCAACGTGTAATTTATGTTTACATATGTCACGAACGACCTGGGAATATGTTTTGTTAATAAACTTTTCTATATTTAGATTTAGTTCCTATCCGGCGTGCCATCGCTGACATTGTCGCTTTCGACTCCGCCACCGCCGCCGTCGCTTTCGTTGTCTCAATCGCCATCTTAGTCGTCATCGCCACCAACGCCCCCTCCGTTGCTTTTGCCACCACCGTATCGTCTTCGTCGTCTCTTTCGTCTTCACCGCCCCTGCCACCGCCGCTGTTGGAGACGACGACGACTGTCATCGCCCCCGACCCCGGCGCCATCATCGCTCATCGCTGTCACTGCCCTCACCGCAGCCACCACCGCCATCGCTGTCGACTGTCGTCGTTGTATCCATCGTCCTCGTCGTCGTCGTCGCTCATCGCTGTCATCGCCCCTGCCGCCGCCTACGCCGCGATCGGCGGCGGGGTACGCGGCGGCGGGAAGCGGCGACGTGCAACAAAGGCGTCGGCGGCGGCGGCGGCGTGCGGCGGCGGCATGCGGCGGCGGCATGCGGCAGCGTGCGGCGGCGGCGTGCGGCGTGCGGCGGCAGCGTGCGGCGGCGGCGTGCGGCTCTTCTCCGTGACGAGCGATGGCATGTTGAGGGGGGAGATGAAAAGATAAATATAGTGATGCGATGAATGATGTGCCTTAAAAATGAGGTTGGCAAACGATATATGTCTTCCTGACATGCATATACAACGGGGGGGGGAGGTTGTATATGCAAGGGTCCTTATGTCCAAAAAACATAAAATAGGGTTAGACTTA
>JALLBA010001419.1:0-12538 GCA_036939675.1 Cyclostephanos invisitatus
AGTTCGTAGACATTGTGGATGGCTTCCGATGGCAGGGGGCGGTTCGGGAGATACTCGCCGGGGGGTCGCTTGACAATGATGGTGTCGGTGCTGTTGTTACGGACGATGGGCACGAGCGGGATGCACCATAGATCATTGGTGCCCAGCTCGTGTCACCCACATAGGATCACGGATCATTACACTGTAATGATTGTGTCGTGCTGGTCATAGATGTTGACTTCATCTTGATCAAAAATCGTGACGTACCCTGCTTTGGCGAACTTCACTGTGCTGATGAGAGATGTCTCATTGATGCTGGGGGTGATGTGGATATCACAGGCTGGACCACGAATGGCTGTTGCAAGATGGCCGATGTCAAGTGTGGATTTCAGTGCTCCATTGGGCATTCTGAACGTCTTGTTGGACTTCCTTCCTGTGCTGATGAAGTGTCTGCAGTCCCTTTTGGTTCCAACACTTGAAGTGGCACCACTGTCGGCTGCTGTGGACAGGATGGATCCGTCGAGTACTCCGCGCTGTAGTTCGTCGTCATTGTGGTTGTATGACTGCACATGGGCTATCTAATCGTTGCTTTGGATTGCGATGCTCTGGGCTGGGGTGAGGTGATACATGGTCTCAACGGATATTGTGAAGGCGTTGCGATTGGGCCAGACAACGTTTCCATCACCGTGCAATCTTGTTATCATTCAGGTGGTCAGGCGGGATGCAGAATTTGATGCGGCCTTTCCCTTTCTCAACGTTATTGTCGGGATGTTCTTGCTCTTCCGGCGGGAATAAAATAGCACAGAAGTTAGATGTCAAACTTTGCTCTAATTTTATACAATTTTGTGCATTGTCTAAATTGTCATCCTTTGCTATAATCTCCGGTCTCTGTCAGTTGGGCTTGCTCTTATCCTTCCATGCTACATGATTCTGCTGTTCATCGGTGACACGTAGGGCGATGGGCCAATAAGTACTCCCGTCATGACAATTCTTGTACGTGGCATCATCGCGATGTCTGTCTTTCTTGAAATTGCAAGATTTGCTGTCGTGGATTACTCCGACGGGATGAAAACCATGTGTCCAACAGTAACCTCCCATGTTGCAAAGTTTGGTAATTTGCCAATCTTGTCCTCTGCATGTTCCTCTGCTGCATCCTCTGTTGGGGTTGCGATTCTCATCTGCTGGCTTGATATGCTTGGTGAGTAGGGTGACAGTGTCAGTAAGCAGCTTGAGCTGGGCCGCCTTTGCGTTGATCTGGGAACCCTTTGTACGTACGGTGTCTTGGATGTTCGCCAGTGCGTCGTTGTTGGTGATGGATGTACTTGCGAGCTTTGCAACGTATTCCTTGATCTCATCGCCGATGTTCGCCATGTTATTTTCGCTATCGTATAGATTGCAACCGGCCATTCCTCCTCCGCTATTTTGAATGTATGCATTGTGTACTTTGACCAGCGCTTCAAAATGTGTATTGGCCTGAGCATAGTCCTTCTTGATGCGGGCGGGCTTGCTTTCCCAAGCCATCATCTCGGCTTTGTCAAAAAGATTGGAATCGTAGATTTGCTTGAGATAGAACTCTAGTTTGTCTTCGTCAGAGATCGTGATGTCCAAGCTAACCAGTGTGTTTTGATCTTCATCGAGCCTCATTCCAAAGGCAGTGAGGTGCTCATTGCTCTCCCACTTGGCGAAGTATGTGTCCTTCAGTTTCTTCTTCGCTTGAACATCAAGGGGGCACCATATTGTGTTCAGATGCTGGAGGATCTGAAATGGAGTGATGTTGCGATACGCTGAGTGGCGATGTTTCAGCTCTGCATAGAATTGTTTGTCCAGAGCATTGCGTAGATTTGCTGTGACACCCTTCAAGAATCCCTTCCGGATGTACCAGCAGGTGTGAATGTGTTCCCACTCCTCCTCAAGGCGTTTTCACGTGTGGGTGGGGGTTGTGCCGGTGATGGCTGGGTCATAATCATCAGGCTCTGTCTCCTCAACATACGTGTCAATTCCCGTCTGATAGTCGGCGAGAAGCCCGTATTCATCGCTAGTTGCTGCGTCACGACTCCATGCATACGTGATGGCTTCAACTTCGCTTGCTAGGGTAGAGGCTTCGTGTTTGAGTATCTCCGGGTTGGGCTGCCATGAATTCTCATGAATGGATTGGCACGGACATTTTCATAGGCTGAAGTCTTGGCGGCACGTGCAGTGGATGGCATGATGATTTGCAGTCGGATTTGCGAATGGTATGAGATAACAGGGTTTTTAATAGTGTGCACCAATGCAAGAATCGATGAAACTCTATTGAGGATGAATTTGTATTTGGTGTCATTAGTTTCACTATCGAGTTGGTGCACAAAATAATGAGAGATGCGTGGGACACTTGTCCTTCCCAATGTGCAGCTATGCGATATGTGACTATGAGTAGTCAACGGATGAATAATGTGTGCCCAATAGTGTGCCATCGGACAGGCTAAAATAGCCATATTGTGAGAGGCAATGCTCTACGTGGGAGTCATCATTCCCAGTTAGATACGCGGTATCTAGCAGTGTCTAACATTTTTGTACCTTAAATACTAAGTACTCTATCATGGGGTTTCTTCCCCTCTTTATGATGGCCAGAACTAGCCCCCACCCCCAGTTGCATCAGCGCTGACACATCTTGAGTGTATGCTGTTGTGTCAGCAATGCTCAGGGTTATAACTTGTCCATGTTTTCCCATTTCAATTCAGGGGAGAAAATAGCCTGGGATTGGGCTACTTTGTGCCATCTTACTCTACTTTTTCCAACGCAACTTGTCCTTTTTTCTTTGGTTCACACACAAAACACCTAACTAAATCACTGTAAATGATGCCAGAATACTCCGCAATCAATCTTCTTTCATATCAAAGAATCATACTATCATGCCCAAGAAACATTCCACTAGGGCGGAGCAGAGAAAGAGATTCAAACTTGATGCCTATTGGCAGGGTATATCTCTTGGTGAACTACAAAAGAGAAAAGAGGCTGAAGCCAGATGGGGATACTGTGGGACAAGAGGCAGGAGAGGGTTTGCAGTTGCAGACCATCACAGATGAAGGAAAAGATGGGGCTGCCTCAGGGATGTCACCTATCCAGGATGGAGTCACCACTCCAGTGAATCTGTTGTCAACAGTTGCTCCAGTACCAAAGAGACAGGATTTGTGGCAGAGGATGGACACTCTTATGCAAAAGTAGGAGCAAGAGCAGAGGACGGACACTCCCACCAGAAAATTCCCACCTTGTCAAAACAAAGAGCCAGAGCAGAGCACCAGGAGTGGGAGTTGCATGCAAAAATCCCTCCTATCTTTGTGCAACTGGGCAGCCGGCCAGGGGTATCACATGTGCAACACAGAGGGGGGGGAGAGGTGATTAATAGAAGAGAGATAGAACAGGCGGAGGAGGAAGGACAGGATCAATCATCAATGATCAATCTTGCTGGTGGGCAGAGGAGACAACAACACTATCACCAGGATGGTTTATCATTGGTGGGACGATCATCGCGCTAGGAGGGAGAGAGGGGGGGCATGCCGCGCGATGGAGGGTAAACAAGAGACAATGATGACAACGATTGCAACGCAGCCTTGCGTTCTATTTTTGCTTATCGTGCAAGGACAAGCGCTCTATTCGTGACCCCATCACACAATGATGAGAGTTCAAGGTGTCGCACGATGGATCGTGCAAGGACAATTCTATTTGCGCCACCATTGGGCAAAGAAGAGAGTTCAACAGGGCGCAGCGCGATAGAGGAAGAACGAAGCGCGATGGGACAAGTGCTTGAATGGCGCCACACTCTCTTTGCGTGCGCAAAGAAGAGAGTTTGATAGTGCACACGATGGATGATCGCACGATGGGATGTGCACCACCATTGCTCTCTCCTCGCGCATGCGAAGACGAGATTTTCAGTGGGCACACGATGGATTGCGCAAGGGATCACGATGAACACAAATCATTGGACAGCCGTGTTGCTTTTAAATCCAATTTGTCTGAGTGACGAATATCACGACGTCCTGATGGATGCCGCCAGCCTAAGGGAGGGGTTGGATTACAAAGAGGAGATTCCTGACAGTGCATGAGAATCAAGCGATAGCGATGAAGAGATGGATGATGAAGAAGATGATGACGGTGAGAACAGTAAAACAGAAGATGAACAGTAATAAAATTAATAGTTGTACAATCATTTACCTTGTATCGGCATGACCCCTACAGCAGTAACCCATCTGATTGTTGTATACCAAAAATACCAACAAATGACCCACCAAAAAACCAAACTCCACACCAATCCAAACGTACTGTCAGATCGGCTCTCCGATCCCCCCTCTGCTCGAATTAAAAGTGAATCAAAAATAGACTGCACAGCCAGTGATTGGGTGGGAGGGGGGGTGCCCCGGACCGGTCGGCGGAAGGTTTGGGCGTCCGCTGAATATCTGGTGGTTGTATAGCATCAAATATACCAACCAAAAAACCAAACACAGCGCAAATTCAATCAACGTGGATCAACATTCCGATCCCACCCCCGCTAGAATCATAAGTTATATAAACCACAATCAGCACCACCGGTGATGGGGTGGGAGGGTTCACAGGACCGGTCGAGGGAGGGTGCGTGAGAGCCCGCAGTGACCCAATTGATTGTTGTGTGAGGTGAGTAGGAATTTGCCTGATTTGGCACAATGATGGAAATGGGCAAGTAACTCACCCCCTTGCTCGAATTAAACCAAATCAAGCACACACAGCATCGCCTATGATGCGATGTGTGGGTTCGATGTGCCGGACCAGGTGGGGGAGGGGTGCGGGCGGCAGCTGTATGCCTTTGGATTGTTGTGTGAGGGGAGTTGACCAAGGGTCCCATGGGATGGGGCCTGGAGCACTAGTGGGTACTTTTACAGGAGCATTAGAAGTATGATAATGGGGTAAATCTCACACTAATAATTAATATATTGTGTGGGAAAAAGCCTCGGCTGTTAAAAAAACCCACCCGCCTACATCACAGCCCTGTCAGCCCCGCCATCATCATCACCAAACGCCACATTTTCAAGCTGCTCCTTAGTCCGATCATACTTCTTCCTCTTCAGGGTCGCCCTAAACTCCTTTCTATCAACCTTTTCGGCCATGACTTTTGCTAGCACCTCTGGACTTGGCTCCGCGTACAATGGGTCCGATTGATATTCAACTGGAACATACGGCCTGAAATTTTTAAACAATTCGTATACCTTATAAGGATTGATTCCCTCCCATTCCAGCATCCTCAATTCCTCCTTCCCGCGCTCAACCACTTCTCGATGAGTAAGGTACTTGAAGTCTTTCTTCATGATCGGATAGGTGAAGTCCTGGTGGAGAACACTTTCTCGGAGCACCATCTCTGAACCATCAAACGAACTGAAGATGTGATTCTGCTTAATCTGACCTGCAAGTTTTTTATAAAAGAAATCAAAAAGGTCGCCGTAGTCGAGGAAGTCCTCAGACACGGCTGGATGAATTGTGATAGTCCGCAACTTTCCCAAAGCCTCCACCAACTGGTCGAACGTGTAGAGATTCTTCTTTCGATACTGTACCTTCAATGAGTTGAAAAGTCGATCGGCCGCATTCTTAGTGTGGCCAACAATGAGGAAGATAAAATTGACCTCCAAGAAATACCCCAACTGCGCTATCCATGCTGCTAGCCTCAACACCGTGTTGTTTTTATTTTGGCCACAGCAGTTATCGAAAACAATATTTAACTCACTGCCATGCTCATCGTCGCAAAGAATATTCAAGTGCCTCAATGTCTTCATGATGAGGGATGCCACATTGTTTGCACCCTTCCTCCCGACGGCATCTGTGTAGACGTGACAATGCATATGCTCACCTACCTTTCCATCATCATATTTGTGAGCATGGTCGACAACGCCAAGGTCGTTCACTGTCATGGGACTGAAGTAGTACGCAGCCCCAGGCTGCTGTGAGTTGAATATAGGCAGGCTCATGTTCTGGCCATTGTCAACAACAAAAGTGTACGTCCGTTCAGAATGAGGCCTGTCCACTGTACGTTGCGCATCCTCTACCTTCTGCTGATAGAGCTTCCATTGTACCCTCACCATTTTTATGTGCTCTGCAGCGTCGAGCATCATCTGCTCCCTCTCCTCTGCCACTTCGTCTGATGCACACTCGGGCTGGTTAAGGTCAACTCTCCTCGTTAGGCGGGCCAGTTCATCCATGACATCCAGGTCCTGGCCTCCTCCTTCTTCTCCGTTCCCCTGCTCATTGTCGTCGTCATCATAGTCACTGCTGCGCCTCATTATGTGATCGGCGAAGAACTTGTGGCGATGCGCGAACATGTAACAGATGTTGCAGATGTCTTCCACTGGCCTGCTCACCTTCAAGTTGGGGTAATCCCGCTTCCACTTGAGATAGTACGTTGTATAGCTAACGAACTCACTGTTGTCGATGCCACCACCATCGTCCTTGCGCCCGTTTCCATCGTCTCTGCCCTATAGCCCAACGATGCCAAGTACCGCCTGTAACACTGGCGATATCCCATTGATATGGGGAGGTACATCGTGTCGTTGTTGTGATTATGGTGATTCATCATCCCATCGACCAACTCTGGTTGCTCGGTCCTCTCCGAGCTTGTTGAGATACTCAAAATGCCTCAGCAAAGGCTCAAGCTTTCAATTGCTGATGTCAATGGCATTATAATTTGTCTTCCCAGTAGCCGTATGAAGAGGCAACACAGAGGAATACATCACAGCCTTTGTGATTCTTCCAACAGATGTATGTCCATAGGACATGATTGATTGCATACCCCGTGTGCAGTCAACGTGATTGCGTACTGTTTCGGGAATGGCCTCAGTGCTGTTGTCAATGTAGGGGACAAAAACCAGGCATACTTGGGTTCTCTTTGGGAAAACCAAGTCAAGTACCTCACAACAGAAGAACGGGCATTTCCATCACGCAAGATTGCAAAGCAGTCGCACTGTGGATTGGAGCAAGCGGTTGCCCCAATCTTCTGCAACTCGATGTTGAAATGATTACGCAACTCATTGTCACTCATTTTTGAATTACGTTTTTTGTCCAACCATACAAACTCATTCCTCTCCTCCTCGTTGTTGTCGTCTACCTCATCCTCCACCTCCACCTCCTCCATCGACCCATGTTGGCACTTGTTGTTCCTTACTGCTAATTCAGCTGCCTTGTCGCCACCGTCATCGTCGTTGTTGCGGTGGATCCAGTTATCAGTGCTGCTGACAGCATCAAATTTTTTGTTATCAATGCCGTCATCATCATTGTTATCATTTTCAACACTGCCATAATTAAGGGCTCCCAAAGCGACCCCCCCCCCCATTTTCATCATAGCTGGACGGGGAAGGTGGATTCTTCTCCGGTGTGGTGTAGCACCGCATCTCATTGACATCATGATGGATCTTTCTGATTGGAGTCTCATGCATGCACACAACAGAATTTTGTGTTGTTGTGTGTGCACAATAGGTATTTTTTTTACGGTCTTATTGTACATTATTGTACCTTTTCTCATTTTCGGCGAAGAAACTTGGAACGGACAAGCCGAACTTGAGCCTAACTTCCCACCACGGCATTTTCTGACAGAATTTGTTCTGACAGCCAAAAAATCAAGACAAAAAGGAATTGAATGATGGGCTACATTAAAAATTGACCTCAAATAAAATGAGCCAATTTTTAATCCGCCAACGGCTTCCCGCCAAAAAGCTGATGTCACAGTTTAGATTTATTAGTCTTAACTGATTATTGTTCTAAAACAATAAATTTTACAAGGTCAGGACTTGTCTTGCAAAGATGAAACAAACAACTTTTGTTTTTTAAAACAATTGTATTGTGTATACAAAACAAGAAATTGTTTTGCGTAGTTACCACTTTATCACAACACAAATAATTTTGCCAGATGCAAAATTTGTCTTTCAGAGGGTTGTGTCCACCCCTGTTCACCATCCCCTCACCACATGGCGCAGTGCACAACAATAAAAGCAGGGATACAATGTATTCCGGACTCCCTGATTTTAGAATTTGACTAAATCTAGGGTTATGAATCTGCTGGTGTTTTCTTCGTCTTGATGGAGTGGATTTTGTGTCTTTCTGGTCTAGATTTTGCGTTTTGGATTTATTTATTTTTATATTCCCCCATATACATGTTATTGGTGTGTGTCCTCCTAGTTGTCCTGGTTGTCCTGAGCAGGACTGGCTTCAAAATCTTGATGCTGCTCGGCAAGACCATTAGGGAAATTTTCACTTTGGAAATTTGGAAAGAGATTGAAATCCCTAGTCCAATTAATGTTTCTATAGATTGTCCAGCGTAGAATTTGGTTATAGATATTCAAGCACTGTTGCTCTGAAACCTTGTGGATTAAGATGAATTGCACACTGGAGTACACCAGCTGTAGGCACTGCGCCAATGTGTGTGGGACAAACCTTCATTCAGGGGGGAAGATGATTAAAGGAGAGTCTTCAGGAGGCACTAGGATGTACTGATTTTGTCCAAAATACTCAGCCAAAACATGAAGAAATGCGCCCTGGTTGGCCAAGTATCTAATTGACGCATTCGATCCTGGCTGTGGGGGAGGATCCCTCTGAAAAAGAGAGATGAAGGTCCCAAGGCGATCAATGTCGCTCCAACTAGGTCCAAAATTTATCATGATAATGGGTTCTCCATTGTCACCTATGCTATTAGAGCGGCTTTTATTTTCTACACTAGTAATAGTCGATTTATGCCAGCAACGTGCAACATCAACAAAGGAATGGTTGATGTTGTGTGCACCATTATGAGGTGAGGATTGAGGATGGAGACCTTCGTACGTATGGTATGTAGGAGTAGATGGTAGAGAGAATCCAAGATTCGTTGTGGCGATGGACAGAAAGGTGGCGGACAGAAAGGGCGAAGGCTCATAACCTATAATTTTACTAATTTGAGGTCCACAATCCACAAACGTAATTATACTAATTCCCAAGTGAAAATTAGTGAAAGATTTGCTCCCAAAGAAAAAAGCAAACGCAAGCGAAAAAAACGAGGAGACGCAACGAAGAGAAGAGTGTAGAAGAGAGTTACCAATTGGAAATGATAACCATAGACAACGGATCACACCGTGTCAAGCTCAAGCAGATCACTCATGTCCCCCATAGCCGACCTCCCCACCAGAGGGAATAGCAAGGAGGCCTCCATCACTGGATTTGTGCTGAAGCTGAATAACATGGTCAACGGGGCGCCTGATGATATCGTTTCGGTGAGTGGGGATGAAATTGTTCTTTGGTAGCTTGAGCGACCATTACCCAAGTCAAATTGAGATAATGTGTTGGTGATTAACGGCGACGTCATCAGGTGTTTATCTTTATGGTGCAATTATAATTGCCATCACCTTATACCACATAACCGGTGGCCAACCATTGTCATATCTTGTGTTACTCGAGGCTTTTCATGTGCCCTCAGAGCCGTAATCCTTCAACACACGTGCCATATTCCTGATCCGACGAATTTCTTCTCGGATGGTGTTTAATATATTTTTTGCAACTCCTTCTTACTTCACACATTCCTTCGCCAATTTAATTGTGATGAATCAACCTCAAGTGGCTGCCATCTGGGGAAGCATTTCGCATCTCTGATCTCTCTCGTCTCGAGTCTGAAACGCTTCCTCAATATTTCCGCCACAACCGGTTCCAAAGCTTGGTCCGGCAGCTTAATTTTTACAACTTCAGGAAGATCAACCGCGAACGCATGTTTTGGGTGTATCACCACCCCCTGTTTCACAGAGATCGACCCGAAGAAATGCACAAGCTCAGGAGGAGGACATGTCCGGGATATGACGGTAGGAAGAATCGTCCGGATGATCAAGACCTACCCCCTTCGTCTCATTCTGATCCGTCTGCCAATTATATTTGGTCGAGTGGGGACGGAATGAATGAGAGCCACGAGTGCGACGAAGGAAGAGATGAGTCGACCGATGGGTTGGTCGGATCACCAGCGGGCGCGATTGAAGTGAGTCGATCTCCTTCGCCATCATATTCGCCCATAGACCATGCACCTGCGGGAAGAGGATCTTTCTCCGCGTTCAAGTCGCTCATCTCAGAGGAGGAAAGAAGTCCCAGTGATGTGAAGAACCCATGCAGACGTCTGTCTTCTCATACCCCGTCATTCTCCGCCAATGCCTTGGTGAATAGTCAGGAGGACTTCTACCCCATCGACAGCGAAGATGTCGAGATGAATGACTACTGTCTTCCAGGATGGTCGTCATTGACGCATCAAGCTGATCCGTTGGTGGCTGAAGAAGAAGAAGAAGAAGATGGTGATAAAATCAATCATAATCTGCGTTCTTCTCATGACAACGGCTTCCCCATGAACAAGAAGTCAAGGAAAGTCAAACTTGTATGGCCCGAAAACGAAGACGACTCTCATAGCTTCACGCAGCATTTTACTCGAACAAAGGTTTCGAAAGAAGAACTCCGAGAACGGCAGGATCACATTCAAACTGTAGCTGAAATATCCCGCCACTTGAATGGCATTGCCGCGGGCATGTCTGAGAGTAACTCTCGTAGTCGTGGGAAGGGGCGAGGGCGCCTGGGAGCAACTCCTGGACAGGTAATTCGAAATACGAACGCCTCTCCCGTGTTTGGGTTCGACAAGCCTCACGATCACTACTATGGGGCCGGCAAGTGTGACTTGCTCACATACGATAGTGGAGATGGCTTTGTCATCAACGAAGACAACATAGGATGCAACGAAAAGATTGTTGTTGTCCCAAGCATTACCTTCGAGGAGGCGAGAACCCCACCTGTAGTGACAACCCCTCCGTCATCATGTCCCTCTGTGAATCAAACACTCACTCAAGCATGTCTTGAAGGCAAACTTGTCGGCAGCACAAGCACTCTTGACCGTACTATCGCCGCGGCAATCCTCTCATTCTGCCTCTCGACGCACCCCCAAGACCCTGATCTTGCGATGAAGATTGCTGACCACATGAAGAAGAGGCCTATGCTGGCTCAAGAGTTCGAAATGTATCGTAAGGCTATGTCTCCTGGAGTTTGCGTTTGGGGAGTAATCACAGCATCCGAAGATCTGAAACGTGACTGGAAAGTATATTCTAGGAATTTTATTAATCACGTCGGGCACAAGCATGCTCAATTGACGGTGGCAGAAAACGAAGCCATGGTCTCATGCTATTCGTGCTGGTTCAAAGAAATTTAGTTCAAATATTTTGTTTTGTTTTGGAGAGACAACACTTGGCTCCTCTCAACTGGTGTACGTCGATCAATTCATGTCCTAATGAAATCTGGGTAATGTGTGCAGGTCCACGCTGGGCCATAGCAATACCTGTTCTCTTAATTAATCTTTTCAATTTTCTTCACGTTATCCGTGTGTAAGATAACCTGACGTTCCATCTATGCGTAGTCACAAAATGGCACAAGCGTGCTGATATCATGTACGATACTCATCTTTTTGATCCAATCTTATGCATATTTTAAGGCGTACCCGCTCCCATTCAAGTCAGTCATGCTTACGTGCCATTTTTTGCACAGCAGGTGTATTTTCACGTTTGCAGGACAGTGCGTTTGTCTCGTATACCTCGAGCTTCTACCTGCAAGTAGTGTTTCGACCCTTAGGCATAATGTTTCCGTCAGAAGGGAGTCTTGAGAGACAGGCTGCCGGCCGAAAAGACAGACATTTTGGTCCTAACGATAACTGTCTCCGAAGAATAATACTGCTTTGAAACTTGCCTGGACGCAACACCAACGACGTGAGAGAATCAGAATAAATACGGTCTCATCATAAACATATAATACATTATTTTATTTCTTGTCTGGTTGTAGAGAGAATTTACATGGCGAATCCGAAATATATTTTTGCAATATCGTCACGAGTCATATCCCCCCCCTCCCCTGCCAACTTTTGCTCTCCCATTTTGTTCGATAACGTCAATAGTTTAATCAGCGAGCTTTTTCCAGCCACCAAGCTCCACTGGGCTCCCCCCCACAATGTTCATTTCGCGATTAACAGCCGGATTCTTCGCCTCCGGATTCGTCAACTTCACCACCTGGAACAGCGTCGCGAAGAAGCCCAAACCCGACAACCACATCACGAGGCCGGTCGTGGAATCGATGTGCTGGGCGTCAAAATCCAACGTCACCTCCGGCGCGACGCTGTCGTCCCAAATCGCGTCGTATTGCTCAACCAATTTCTCCGACGGGGGGGGGATGCGCGCGAAGGGAGGCATTGGGGGGCGACCCCCACCGAGGGACACGGTAGATGATGAATATTTCTGACTCAATAAAGCAGACCCTGTGGACCGGACGGACGGGACGAGAGACCTTGCGGCAACGCGAGCTACTGCAGCAACCTTCATGTTGTTGGTTCGCTGTGGATAAAATAATGCAAGCTACTGTACTGTAGCAGGTTGGAGCACTCATGGCCTTGGGGGGGAAATCAGTGGGCGGCGTGAGGCGCCCGAAATTATTTTGACCAAACAGGTCACCAGGGCTCAGACGACACGATGACAGTCAGACCGTTGGGACGATGGACAGACCCCGACGTACCCACGGAATGAGGGAAGCTCATTCC
>JALLBA010001423.1:0-12690 GCA_036939675.1 Cyclostephanos invisitatus
ATGAAAGAAAACCGTCCGAAAATTCGGATTGTACGAATTGAAATGGAGGCTATATGGAGCCCCTTAATTGTGGTCTTTTCCAGGCAAGGGATCGTACTATCGTGTATCGTAATCGTATGGTAGGGGGCCTGGCATGGATAGAAAGCCCCCGCAACTTTTGACACAAAGGGGCCATGGCCTGTACGGACAATGAAGTGCTTGCCCGCATGGGTATCATGTCCGCCGAACCATTTAACTGGGGAGATGAGTCCCAAACAGTTGTCTCTGGTGTTAATACCTCCAACCTATCCCATAATCCTAGCACGCCATTGTCAGGCCTCGACTCCATCAAGGCGTACGTCCAGGACATGAATGGGACGGATATCAGCGAGAGAAGTATCCTCCTGTCGCTGTTCGGCGACGTCCTATCAACCCCAAGGTTGGCATCGAAAATTTCGCCTCAATCGTCAGCGATCGATCATCGGCAGCAAGTGTTGATGGATGACACGGTGTGGGATATGTCGATCAAGGGATTGTCCGATCGTGCCGTGGCGGAGCTTAACGTCGAAAGTAGAGCTTCCTTATTTGGGTCGATATTGCGTCTTTTCGATGTGCCACGGGATGGAGAAAATGATGATAATTGCGAAAAAGGTGACAGTGGTGCACTGGACACCAACGCAAATGCTACTTCCGGGGGAGAAGCTGCGGCAGATCCAACGATTTTGAAAGAGCCTATACTATCAACTGCGGAGATTGTCAGATCAGTGCATCTCACAGCTCGTCCGGGTGATGTACCTGCAGGTATGGATTCCAAAGAATATACTTTGTCGGTACTGCATTTTATTTCTAGCTACATCCCCTACCTCCACGAAGATGAGAAGGTTTACAGAGATTCCAGTGGGTCGCAGGAGGGATGGGATCAGCTGCGAAAGACGCTGCCGGTGTTGCCTTTGATTAAAGCGATTAACCCCTCTGAAAGCTTGGAGCTGCGCTGTTATGGTCGTGTGAGGCCGTTGGTCAAACTGGGGGAGAAAGAACGAAAACAACACCCGGAGTCCATGGATCACGATGAAGCGTTTCGAAAGAAGGTTCTGAATCTAGAACGGATATATTCTTCATCCTTGCCGTTTTCGTCCTCTTTTACATCGCCAGGGTTTTCGTCTAAACTTTATTCGGTATCTACGGACATATCGTCCGAACTACCACTGGCCGCGCCATCGGCGAAGAAGAAGGATATTGTCCAGCAACAGGGGAGCGACAACGATCTGCCCTTTGCATTTCAGAGGTATGTGGCAAGGAGGAAATTAGTCCCACACATCGAAGGCGGTCACAAGGAGGAGTTGACGCTTATGATATCCGGCCATATGCAGCAGCCGCAGCACACCCCCGGGCCAAAGCGGTCGAAACCGGGTGCAAATGCAGCATCTCCCACGATGTGAATTGCATCATCTGGGTGCTAGCAGCTCCGGGAATTATGTTACTTATCACAAAGCAGAATCATACAAGTCAAATATATATATATTGTAGACAGAGTAGTCAGAAATAAAAGGCGGATATTATATTTCACTATAGATGTATTTAAGGATGAAATCTCTCTTCGTTCGGAGGAACCAATTATTCGCAGAACTCGTGAAAAAATATTAAATGTAAGTAGTGTACCTTTCGTCCTGTCAAAGGCGCAAAGCTCTCCGAGGCGTACCATCCCCCCCACCCCCCCATCACGATTGAATCACCACCATCGCAGCAGCATGTGACGGGACAACGTCGTCGTCTTCGTCGACGACGCATGCTTCGCAGCGATCGCCCCCCCCCTCCCCGTCCCCCATCTCGCCGCCGCGACACATGTCGCATACCTTCACGCCATTTTTTGCACACTCGACGAGTACGACACAGTCCGTACAGTATGCCCTATCGCACGCGTGACATCGTGATACGCAATCGTTCTCGGTACAGTAATGATTCGAGCATACGTGGCAGGTGTAATTCTGCAATCCGTACGACGGACTATCGCGTTTCTCGAACATCCACGGATTCCCACCACCGTCCATATCCCCCCACGATCCGACGCGACACTTCGAGCACTTGTCACCCCCCATGCATCCCTCGAGGTATTCGTCGTACCTATCGATGAAATCGTCGAGGATGGACGATTTCGAGCAACGAATTTTTTTGGGCAGGTGTACGTGCCGTAGCCTGCTTCCCCCGGGTGCATCGATGAGGCTAATTAGGATGGGCAATACGATCTCTTCGTCGAGTAGACACGGCGTCCCTTCATCCACATCTTCCTCCTCGTCTTCGTCGTCGACGCCACGGGATACGACGACGCGTCGTCGTCGATGCGCCATGTTCGGCAACGGACATAGGTCGATCCTTTCCAATACATTCGAATCCGACAATCCGGATAATCCCGCGCCAGATATCCCCACGCATCCCGTGAGCCTCAGCACCTCGAGTTCGCGATGTGCGTTCAAGCACGACAGCACGCCGTGCAGATCGCCATCGTCGAGCCTCCCCGCGAGGGATGGTTCGAGTTCGCCGAAATCTAGCGACGTGCAATTCGACGATGGCGACGACGACGATGAGGAAGACTCTCTTCCAAGAAATAGGTCTTCATCGTCGTCGTCGTTCGGGGGACGATCCGATGGCCGTCGTCCATCCGCGGGACGATGGGTCGGTCGTCCGAGGATCGCGCGACACGTCGTCGACGACGATGGCGATGATGCCCGAGATGGTTTCGTCGTAAACTTGGTCATCGCCAGCGCGAAGAGGGCACGCGACGGCAATACCAGGTATTCCGCGATCGACGACAAAGCCTCGTCGGGCACGTCGGTTATGCGCGGAAGGGGAAGAGGGGGAGGGAAAACAGGGTATGACGACGACGTTGATGCCATGGCATCGATAGACGTGGCCGTGACGAGAGTAATATCCATCCTCCTCATGCGCTTGCGATTGTTGCACTCGTCGGCGGCGGCGGTGGCGGTGGTGGCAGCGTTCATGTTACAGGGAATTTTGAGGTTGTTATATGCTTCGGTAGAGAATTTATGTGCGCTTGTCGCTGGACTCTATGTACTATGGCACAAGTGCAGAGAATGCTTGGACAGCTGGTCTGACGTCACGCAGATCGTTCTCGATATGCTCGCGCACGCGCGCGCAGCCGGGCGGGGCGGACGGGCGCGCGCGCGGGGGGGGAATGAATTTTCGTTCCCGCCACAAATACTGAGATGGCGGGAACGAGTTTCGAGAGGGGGCCCGGACGCGACGACGGCCACAACACATCATCACGATGATGCGCAAGCGTCCGTTATTTCGCGCATCATCCCTCGTCGTTCTCACCCTAACGTCCCTCCGCATCGGTCCTCGCGTACCCGACGGAGATCTCGCGGCGATAATCGTCGTCGACGCGTGGTCCACCACCTCACCCTCCTCTTCCTCCCACCCCTTCTCCCGTCGTCATCGTCATCGTCATCGTCGCGTAGTATTCCACCCATTCGACGACGGCGGGACGACGAATGGCGGGGAGGACGGGAGAAGTGGCGGCGGTCGACGATATCCTAACGCCGTTGGGGTATTTGCGCGTCGCGAACGCGACGATGCAGACGACGGACGACAGGACGACGTCGACGATGCGGGGAGGAGGACGATGGAGGTCGCATTCGCATCCCTCGACGATCTATCTATCGAGGATTGGAACGACGACGAAAACGAGATCAAGAGGGGATACGACGACGACAACGACGACGACGATGACGAGGATCGCGAAGGGGCATTCAATCCTCGTGACGTATTGGAGTCGTACAGTCGTACCGACGATACGCCCGCGTCGTATCACGGCAAGTCGACGAGGGAGGAATTGGTTCATTACCTGGATATGAGGAAGGAATTGATGGACGAGGGGGATGGGAATGGGAGGAGGTCGACGACAGACAAGGTTGAGGAGAATTGGAAAATGGGGGAGAAGGGGGGGGACACGATGGAAGATAATGATGTGCCGCTCCTTGATTCTACATCTGGGATCGACGACGACGACGACGGCAATTCGTCGGATGAAGAAGACGAGGGGGTGCATAATCCGTGGAAATCGATCAATCCGATATTGCGCCTACGCGGTACGGTGGCATCCGGGTACGGTCGGGGGGGGAAGAAATTGGGCGTGCCTACCGCCAACGTGAGTTTCTTCTTTCTCTATATTACTCTATATTTGGGCCGATGGAGCTCCTTCGCTTTTCGTGTTTCGATTTTTTCCCACCCTCGTCTGTGTTTTATTCACATTTGTCTTGCACGAAAAACTAAACGAACGAATATGATATATACGCTTGTTCTTAAATCAAATACAAGTTGCCGGCCTCGCTGTTTCAGTCGGCATTGGAAGAAATACCCAATGGCGTATACTTCGGCTGGGCCGTCGTCGAGGATCGAAAAGCACGGGGGAGGAGTAGCGATGATGATTCCATCATCAAGTCTAGAATGGGTAGGAATACGCCCATCAAGGCGGTGGTGAACGTTGGGTACTCTCCGACGTTCGAGGGGAAGGAGAATAAGGAGAGGATTGCGGAGGCACATTTGATAACAAGCCGTAGTCCGATGACTACGCCGGAGCCCCCCGCCCCCACCACCGCATCTGCCGCCGCCGTGGTCGACATTGATGATGAAGGGTCAAAAAACGACAGCAAAGATGGCGCAACCACCCGCGAGATCGAGGGAGACTTTTACGACGAAACTATGCGACTGCAGCTGATAGGGTACCTTCGTCCCGAGCGCAAGTTCGACTCGTTCCCGGAGTTGATCGCACAGATCCATCGTGATATCGGCAACGCGAAATTGGCCTTGGATTCGATGCCATTCGTTTTCTCAAAGGAGGATGAGTTCGTGAAGGACGGAGGAGTGGAAGATTGGATCGGTTCGGACGGGGGAGATGCATCCGCAAGCTGGGAGTATGAGGCGTGGTAGATTGATTAGAGATGTGTGTAGTACCTCCTTCGGCTTGCCTGACTTCTTCTCCAAACCGCCTTCGAGCGCAACACATTTCCGCGTAACTTGAGAAAACTACTACGCAAGAACAGATGTATCGTACTACTGAATCTACTTTATGTACATCGAAAGAATTAACGCGCCCTCCCGGCGCCTTAGGCATGATTGTTCAAAACCTCCTCCACCCGCGGTACCACCCTCCTGGCAACGTCCTCCAACCGTCTCAGCCCCCCGACGCCGTCCTCCTCCCCCAGCACCGCCGCGCGGTAATACCACAAGCACGCCTCCTCGTGATCCATCATCACGCCCCTGGCCTCCTCGAAGTGCTCGCCCACGGAGTAGTGAGCGGCCGAATGGCCAGCGTTTGCCGCCCTCGTGTACCATTCCAACGCTTCCTCATCGCTCCTATCGACGCCGCATCCCAATTCGTAACACAGTGCGAGCTCGGCCATGCTCGTGACGTGTCCGTTCGATGCCGCGGCCTTGAACCACTCGTACGCCGCCACGACGTCGATGGGTACGAGGCCGTTCGATTGGGCTGGATACTCGTAGATGAGCGCGAGCTTGTGAGCCGATTCGACCGACTTCGTCAGGTGGTACGCCGAGGTGAGACAATGGACGGCACATTCGGGATCGGGTCGATCGAGGCCGGTGCCGGAGAGGTAACAGGACGCCAGTTCGAGGAGGGCGGCCTCGTCCGACTCGATCGCGACCTCCTCGCTTCCATCGGATAACGGCTCGACATCCCCGGGCATGACGCTTGTGCCGACATCCCTCGAGATACCGAGCCGTCGAATGGCATTGACATCCACGCCGCACAGGCGGGTGAGGTACTTGACACCGAGTTTATCGTTCCTCTGCAACCCCCTGTTATTCCCCCTCCTCGCATGGTCGCTTTCGTCATTGTCCTCGGCGACCTCCCGCCCCTCACGTCGTCGTTGGTCCGCGTCCCCGCCATGCATCCTATCGTCGTGCTTATCGTCTCCATGCAGGAGGCACATGCTAAGCTCCCAAGCGGCATCCCTCCCGCCGAACGTCGCGGCGTCGTCGACGATGTCTTTCCATTTCGATTGTACGCACGCCAGCCTCGCTAGGTCGCCCCAGTCGGCGTATCGGGATAGGCAGGCGTGTTGGAGTTCGGGGGGGAGCGTCTGCAGCGAGGGCGGGGCCTCCTGTTCCTCGCGCGTATTCGTCTTCGCTTCGTCGTCGGTGGAGAAGTAGAGGGGAGGAAGCGAGGGGTTGCGATTCGCCATGGTGTTATTGTTTTCGGGGGAAATTTTTCATCCAGAGAGAGAAGAAAATAAAGAATGAACCCAAACAACAGATTCGTGGTCCCGTTTTTTTCGTTGGCGCGCCACCACGCTTGGTTTCAATTTAGGAATTCCTGTCGACGTGGGAGGGTGATGTGGTAGCTATGCACATTCTCGACTCTCGTACGTACTTTTTCTAACAGTTCCATTATCGTTCTTTATTTACACAGTATCGTATTATTACCATATTATTACTCCTACAATGACAAAATTTTCTCACCACTCCTTGGACGACACGGTGACAGACAGACGTTCATTTGAATAGTTTAGTACATAGGAGTACTTACAGTATTTTCATCCCCCGCCATTTTCAGGGCTGTAAAGAAATTGTGCAACGTGCTAAGCCAATTCATCTCCATCGCTGCTCAATAAATCGATACCCCCCTGCGGTCGATCAATACACGACGTTCGATATAGTTTTGTTCCTTGCTGAATTCCGCTGAAGCCTCTCAACACCCTAACGAACCCATCAGCCATTTGGGCCAGGTAGAGAACATCATGGTGAGGTCCTCTACGCCGTCTTGGTCCAGATAGTGCCGTTTCTCAATCACGACGAAAAACATTACTGACTCATTCCCGATGATGATGGCGCTCCCATCCTTTGCTGTGATCACCAGCCATTGCCAGAGGAAGCCATCGGCAGTCGTGGTTCATTATATAACAATCGCCTTAGTTTGGTGCGGAGGGGGTGTTATGAGAGCTCCGCGTTTGTTGAGCAGTGCGTCGACGTGTTGATGATGTGCCGCGCCTAGGAATTCCCGACGCCGACGATGACAGCACCGCCATCCATCACCGTGGATGCAACTATCATCTATGGAAGATATTGGTGGTCGCGGGAGGCAGGGGTGGTTGCTGGAGGCTCCTAGGGGCGGCTGGGGGTGATGATAACTTGGGTTTGTTCAGCGGTTTGTTGACAATGTGCGACACCATTGAATAGAGCTAATAAAAAGAAAAAAAATATTATTTTCTACTTTTAATGACAGAATTGTTGCATAACGTATTGGATGATTGTCGAATGCCTCGGAGCCGGGGGGGGGGGGACACCATAGCGGACATGGGGTGCTGGCGGCCATAATGGTCGGGGTGTATTTGTCCTGAGCATTTTTGTAGCTCTGGGCGGTAATATTTTTAACTAGTGCTTCCGCTGTAGAGGGGGAGTGTAGATGTTAAAGAAATCTCGAAGTGAAAATTATGATCTAGTTTAAATGATTTAAATGAAGTCTCAACCGACGATGAGGACGTTGTGCTCACGTAGAATTCTACGTGGTCTCGTAATGCATGTGTATTTTCAGAAAGAGTCAACTGAATGGTTCGGAGCGTGTATGAGAGTCTACATACACGGTCCGTTTGGAATGATGTCATTATCAATCCGAACACGTACATTCTCATATGTCTGCACTGATTCCAACAAGATACTTTTAGTAACTGGTGAATCGTCGCTCTAGTTGATGGGTCCGATCTCTCTACATACGAGAGTCGGTACAAAGTGATGGGCGTATCCTTTCCATCACTTTTGGGTCGTGTGGCTCGCAAGCCTTTACGATCCATGATGACTGGCCGTCGTCACACACATCAGTGATTGGCTATTTGGCGAAACTTAATTTAGCGAGATAGATTCCCGCCAATACTATGTCATGGCCTATGACAAACACTAGTGCTCCCGAATGGTCTTCATGTATGGAGACATTCATGGTTGTATTTCCGATTGGAAGATTGGTAGCTTCAGCCATTGAACAGACCATGTCAATGATGGGAAACAGATCTCGGCAACATGCAGAAAGAGCTATGATCTTGGTTTCCATCGTAGATTGAGCTGTCTCTGTTTGTAACAACTTAGATTGCTAAAACACAGGACACTCTGTAAAAGTGATAATAAATCCAGTCGGCTCTCTAGCACTAAGAGGGATCTGTGTGATTCTTATGATCATACATCCCTGCAAAGTCAGCATCAGGATATGCATCAATTTTACAAACATCGCTTGAGGGGTTCATGACCATTCCGCGGTCAGAAGTTTGTTTGAGATAACGACCCAAGCGTTTCAAAGCTAACTCATGCTGATGTTTAGGACTGAACTTGTATTGAGTACAACAATTGACAGCAAAAGTGATATCAGGGCGGGTGTATCCCACTACTCTTCTGTAGCTGAAAGCCCCACTTGCTGCTTCACCATTGAGATTCTTAACCAACGGTTTTGGATTCAGATGGAGTGTATTTTCCTTTGACAATTCCATTGTCTAGGCCAAGTGCTTTGATAAATCGTTTTATCAGTCCGGTCTGCTTTATTTCAAGCAGATTTCCAGTGGCATTGTCTTCCTGTTTGAGGTCGACGCCAAGCTCACGCAATTGCATTGCTGAGCTGTCGATATCTGTCGTGTTTTTGCTCCAAAAGATTATGTTGTCAACATAGACAATACAAATAACTTTGGTTCCAACAAAAAGGCAGGGATTGAATCTATATTGTGCCAGTGCTCAGTTCGAGCTTTTTGGTGATATATTTCCAGAAAGCTCTAGGGCTTTGTCGAAGTCCGAAAATGGTCTTATTCTGTGGGTTCCGTCTTTAGCATACTGAGAGAAACCCAAGGGCATTTCGACACAGTCATTTTCATCTGGTTCTAGTTCTCCATGCAGGAAAGCGCAAAGGACATTGCCCTGCTTTGACTTCAAACCGAGGAGAATCTCTAAGACAAACATTAGCCTTATTGCTGTCCATTGGACAACTGGGGCATAAGTTTCGAAGAAATTGATTCCTTCGTGTTGCTTATTGCCTCGTGCACAGAACTTATCTTTGAACTTTTCAATAAGTCCATCTGGATATCGCTTGCACTTGAAAGTCCAAGTACTTGGTATAACATGGTGAGTCCATTATTGTCGTATCATTCGACAATGGTCCAAGCATCAATGTTTTCCAGAGTAGCGATTTCCAATTTCATTGCTTCCCAATATTCATCGGCAAACTTTCCTCTGGTGGCCTCTCGCCAACTAGGATTATCCACTTTGCTTGTGGCCAAATGAGCCTTCAAGAATAGTGAATAGTGGGTGGGCGTAATGACAATCAATTCTGTAGCTCATTACCTTGCCAACGTCCAGCTTCATCAAGCCAGACTCCATTGAGGGGAGGTGGCTGGTAAATAGTATTACCAGCTTCATCAAGTTCTTCTTCTGCAAAAAGTTCCCTATTCAATCGAAAAAGCTCTTTGCAGATTGACTTGACAACTAAATCATCAATGCCAGTCCTATTCACTGTTTCGAGTTTCGAATAAATCATTGAAAACAAGATGGAACTGCAGTGAGATGATTTTGGTAGTTAAATGTTGAACATATGCCACCACAGAATAGTGTTTGTCTGGAAATCCAACAAATTGACCCATGCGGTTACGTCGATTCCATTTCGGAAGTTTCTGATCATTCTGTAATTTGGCTTCAAGGACAAACACCAGACAACCTCACACGTGACAGCGGAGGAGGTCTTTATTGTCAGAGCGCTCTCGTGTAATAAATTCCAACAGAATATGGCCTGACCTAACATTCGGAACTTGATTATAAACCCATACCAAATGTTTTACTTTAAAGGACCAGAGAGAGATATCATCGGAGCCTCTTTCTGTCCTATGAAGGGAGGCATGAACCATGAAGGTCCGTGCCATATACATGATGGTTTGAATAGCTCGTTCAGCACACGATCATTCTGGTGTTGGGCGCCGACACTGGAGAAGGACTGACTTTGTTATTCTTTACAGTTGCGCCAAAATTCTTCAGCTCTGAAGATACCATTGTCATCATGATAGTGCTTTACTTTGTAGACACATTGGTCATAAAGCCACTGTTTGAAACTAGTCTTACTCATGACTGTTTCAGTAGCACCAAGAGAAACGTTGGTCTCGACCCATTTGAGTACTGGAGCTGCATCATGGTAGTATCGCCCTGAAAATGGAGATCTTGTGATTTACGTCCATACCCAGTCGGCAAACGTCTGGGCGTCTTACAGATGAGCTGGTCTGTAGAGATGAAATCACTTCGTTGTATTGATCACTCGTGATAGCTCCATCACGATCATCAAGTAGATGCGTCCGCGAAACATTCAGGGTACGCTTCCTCACATGTGCCAACAAACACATATGGCAAGGTGGAACAACAATACAATTGGTAGCCAAAGCAAATTTTGGCTTTAGAATGGCAGGAAGAATGGTAGTCTTGTTGCCATATGGTCCTTCATAATGCCGCTCACGCATCTTCTTGGATGCAAAACATGCTAATGCCTAACTTCAATTGCCACTTGAGAAGCTCCTTCTGAGGGATAGAGAGATTCTTGTTGTCGGAAACACCGACGCAGGACCTTGAACCTCTAATCTTAGAACTTCTCATCATATCTATGATGAGGTAACCACCACAGGAGTTTAGAGGGGGGGCTTAGCCCACTCTCAATTCCTGTGTGAGGTTTAAAAAGGAGGCATAATAAAAAGAATTTCGAAACTTGCAGCCATTGGCAGCAATGTCGAAGGGTAAGCTTCCCCTAATTCTTCAATAAATGCATCCTGTCAATTCCTATCTGCCTATTGGTTTTCCTTGGAAATAGCTTGAGTGTAGGAATGACAAAGGAATCTGACATCCCTTGCGTCCAAGTGGCATTTAAAATTCTTGATCTTTGCAAGATTACCAACTTTTTTGGACTGGAGGTTAGTGTACTTGTTGGAAGATTCTCCCTCAGTATTCATAGCACAAGATTGCTTAGCACTTGCATATATTTGTGGGAGAGCCTTAGTCGCATCCTCTTGGTGACATACATAGTCACAAGAGCCAATGACACTACGGGAATTCTTGGGGCAAATGACCCGGCGGGCATTTATTACAGACTCTGACCGGCGAGTAGCACCAAAGTATCCACTTGTTGCTACAACTGAGATAGCTTTTGTCGCATATATAGCAACAGAGACATGTGAGGTTGCATCTTCTTGAAAAGGTGGGAGGATTACCTCTGCCACCTTTGTTCTCATTGGAACTAGCTGTTGCTCCTGCTTGTTGGACTCTGCCAGCAAAGCCATCTTGGTGACCACCAATCACTTGTTTCTTAGACTTGTTAGGGGTCAAATCAGCGGCTACCTCATCACCTTGATATGGAATGGAGGCCTTCGTGGCCACCACCATAAAAACCAAAACAGGCATGTGTTGTTATCAAAGAGATAGCAGCAGTAACTCGTTGATGCAACGGAGACATGAATAGACACTTGTCCAAAGTAGGGGGAGGTTGATGAACCTCAGCCACCTGAATTCCTACCGTATTCTGCTGCAGGACCTTGTTGTTCAGCAGCAGGGCTGTTGATGCCACTAATCACTTGGTGGTCAACAGCTCCCTCAACACTTGAGTGAAGTTGAAGTCTTCTTATCTCTTATCCATGTCTAGGTAGGAATGATTCGTCTTGCACACTGTTTTATTAATAACCAAGCAAAACAGTATCGTAATAAAGACTTAAGCTGGGCGCTCTTGAGCACGTCGTCAGCAGCTGCGCCGAAACAAGAAAAGAATGGCGCACTAATACAATCACATGAATGGACTCTATTTCCATGTGGAAACAGGTCCTTTGGCATGATAGTTGGAGAGAGAGGGCGACTGAATCAACAATCAGCTAAAAATGATGTCAATTTCGACAACAACAACAACTAGCCCTTTTTTTCTTCTCCTTTTCCCTTCTCTATTTGATTCTCACGCGTTGCATCGAAGAAGAGTAGGGAATCAAGTTTGACCGATGGTTTGACGGAGGAAGAAGATCAATCGGAGCGACGAGCTCAACGATCTATAAAATCGTCATCAACATCATTGACGACGGGATGATGATTGTGCCTGGCGATTTTTACAGAGAGCTCTTGTAGAGAGTCGCGTCGTGCTATGGGCAAGGCGAGTGCGCGAGGTACACTTGGTCTATTTCTCAATTTGACGATCGGAGTGAACCAATCGATGATTTGTACGATGTCGACGATGCGACGAAGATGAGACACTTTTAGAGAGTCGTCGGCCGAACTTGGACACGACAACCAACTTGATCGCGTCATTAGCTCGGCTAACGTTGCGCACGCTCAAAAGTACGATATGGCGACCAAAAATGGACACAATAGGCCCAAAAATTGATTAAAATCGATAGTCGGAGACCTGGAATGTCACGATGTGGCTTGTCAGGTCCTCTACGTGAAGTAGAGTAAACACAAGCAAGAATAGCGGGGAAGGGCGATAAATTCAAATACTCCCTTTCCTACTCGGTTTTTGTACCAATAGTACCAGAACCAATGTGCTTTCGAATGAATGCGTTACCTGATTTTGGGCTTATAACCTCTTGAATGAGGTAGAAGGAACAATGATCGAAGGAGCTGAGGAAGAAAAATAATTTGATGGGAAATATTTTGTAGACTAACAAAAGAGTAATATCATTTTGAAGAGTTAGA